>CM060113.1:4293966-4306466 GCA_030522415.1 Channallabes apus | reverse complement strand
AGTCAAAAAAAAAAAAACACCATGAAACCCTAGCCTTTAGATCACTAAAATATTAATACTCTCAAATAAAAAGGCTTCTCTGACAGAAGAGTGATTTACTCAGATGTTTGCAGATGACTTGAAAAAGCCGCCAAAAAAGCAGTGGCCTGGAACGAGAATTTAAGAAAAGGCGTTGCCTTAATAATTCAGGATGCTGAATGTCAGCCATATTTGTTCCACAACAGAGACGGAATCTGGAGGATGTCCAAAATTCTCTGTGTATAAGCTGAAAAAATATGACTTTGAAAGATACTACTTGTTTACAGTAGATGTATTTCTCTGGCTATTTTAGACAGCCTTCAAAAATGTCTTTGACAAAAGAAGGATGTAATGAAATCACCATCTGGATGGACGACTGGAAACTTTTGCAATGATTGCAATAGAATCTTCCTCTAACAGAAATTTCTGAAGATAATCTTCAAGGGAGATGATGACCAGGTCAAGATTATGTTACTAACACTGAAAGTAGGAAAAGATGCCTTGCTATGTAGTGTTGCATCATTCCTTCGCTCCGATTTGGACCCCTCCGCACACCCGTCGTTAATGAGAAAGTATAAAACAACGATTCGCATTTTCTTTTGCTGACTTTCCCCCCTCCAAAAAAAATTGGCTTGAAACATTTGGAACCATCTGGAAAGTAATATTATTGTCTCAGTAGGATTGATTCTCTTACATTCCAGCTCAGCAGACTCTGTAGGTGAAACTCACAGTTGCCAGAAGCTGCTGGATGTAAATGCGGGTTTCTTTATTCAGACACTGTATTCAAGACATCAGCACATTCTGAAATGCAGGAGCAGAAAAGAGAGAACAAGTCGTCATTTCCATCTATGTAATCCAAATCCAAAAACAATGACAAGCACCAGAACCATGAGAACAGGACTAGAGAGCCAGATGACATGAACAAGACACGAGAACTGAGAAAAACAGGAAGATAGGCATTTGGTTGTTTCTTGGCAAGTCACTTTGTAAATACGTACTACATGCAAAGACATGAGAACGGAGAACAGGTCTGTAAGAGTGCTTCATGGAGCTGCCAGTAGTAAGGAGCTGAATTTTCACTTTTACAAGCTTTCAGCTTCATGACACAGGTAGATACATTCAGTAAGCTACTTTCCAAATAGGATTTCCCAAATCCATCCTGGAGCTGAGCACGGCTCAGTGATTTACCTGTTCAAGACATGAAGTTTCAGCCTCAAAGGATTCACACAAAGAGCATCTAATAACTTTTTTTTTTTTTCAAACTGTTTTTTGGCCACAATTCAAAATTATGAAGCTTGCAATGTGCTTAACTTAGCTTACAAACCTCTGAACTTCAATTAAACTGTTTCCAATCAGAGTACAAACTTTTAATCACCGTGAAATTATTAGCATTTCAAACAATTTCAGAATAAAGTTAATGCAGGAATGAGTAAACAGGCTAAGGAACAAATATTGCGATATGGTGACATAACCTTAAATTTATATAGAATGAAAGTAAACAGTTAAACAAGAAATTAATTGTGTTTAAAAGCTAATACAGGAATTGTAGACAAAACTAGCATTTTAACAAGCTGACACAGTGACTATGACTAAAGAGGCTAGGACATGAACTAGCATTAATTTTAATGTTTCCTGGTCTGGAGCACTCAGGTTTGTGTTAACACAACACCAAGTGGGGAATGTACAGTATAAGCAAAGTTACACATTACATTAATTTGGAAAGGGTTACAAAACCATTTGCAAACAATTTGGAGTCCACCGTTCTACATTAAGAAATATTATTCACAAGTGGCAAGTATTCAAGACACATTCTGCCCAAAGTCAGACCATACAATGCTCAAAGAATTACACCAAATCAAGAGCTACATGTCAGATGCTACACGCCTCACTGAGCATCAATTTTAAAGGCCATCACAGCACAATTAGAAGAAGATCGAACAAGTACGGTTTGTTTGGTAGGGTTGCTAGGAGAAAGCCTCTTCTGTCTTAAAAGAACATGGAAGCATGTCTGAGGTCAGCGAAACTGCATGTGAACAAAGCACAAGACTTCTGGAACAATGTTCTATGGACAGATGGGACCAAAGTCGAGTTGATGTGAGACCAAAGTTGGTGAAGATCTGGGCTTGTTCGTGCACCCACAGGACCTGGGCACTTTGCAGTAAGTGAGTCGATCATGATCATCTGTCCAACAGATAAAGCTTGGTTAAAATTGGGTCATGCAACAGAATTATGCGCCAAAGCACATCAGAAAATCTTCAAAAAATAAAAGAATCAAGGTTTTGGAATGTCAAAAGTTGAAAGTCAACGTTTCATGAAATAAAGCAATGTTGGCCCAAAACATGGCCCAAAACAATGTGAGAGACAGATAAAGTCATATGGGGAATTATTATTTCAATTTGGTAATGGTGAATCTACAAGCTATTGAATCATGGGTGGTACTTAGTATTTCCTGCATACTTTTTTTTCCCTTGTTTTCATTTTCTTTAAATAAATAACGGCACAGTGAAAATAAATTATATTTTGTTGTCCTTCTGAAGTCGTATTTGCCTAATACTGAGACCCGCTTCCGTTTTCATTATGTTTTTACACACACACACACACACAAAAGAACATAAGAGAGGGCACCAAGTTTTACATCTGACTGTAGGAACTCAAACTAGAACAGAAACTAGCACTGGAATATTCAACTAGCGTTCTAACAAGCTAACACGGTGACTAGCTCTAAGGACTAGCTCTAGGACACGAACTAGCATTAAGACAGAAACTAGCACTGGAATATTCAACTAGCATTAAGACAGAACTAGCATTAAGACAGAAACTAGCACTGGAATATTCAACTAGCATTAAAACAGAAACTATTTAACTAGCATTAAGACAGAAACTAGCACTGGAATATTCAACTAGCGTTCTAACAAGCTAACACGGTGACTAGCTCTAAAGCGGCTAGGACACGAACTAGCATTAAAACAGTAAACAGGCTAGTAATAAAGCTAGCTTTATAGCGAACAGATTTTCAACAGCAAAAAAAAGGAAAAACTCATTATTTAAAGTTACAAGACCAATTAAAAGTTAAGACCAATATGTTTTTAGCAAAACAGTAATACTAATGTGATTGAAGGCACGGAAATGTGACATTCTTTCAAACCCTAAATGCATGCTTTGAGTTAATCAAATTTCTAAATTCTTATTCTAATTTTCAGTGGATTCGTTGGGATTTAAAAAAAAAATTTTTTTTTAAAGATTATTATAAAAGGACTGACGCAATCTTCTGCAATCCTCATGAAACTCTGAGGGACGTCCTTCATAGCGGAGTGATTTTGATTCATCTCCCTCTTTCTTCCTCTTCATCTTTCTGTGATTTTAATCCTCTTTTAGGTTTAAAACCAAACCATTAATAATTCACCCTGTCAATGTCTTAAACATGAACGATTAGCATTCCGTCTGGCTAAATCGAGCTGAAATTGGGTTTTTATGAACCTTCGCTTAGCAGCTTCTGGAAGAAAAAAAAAGAAAAAAAGATGGAGAGCAAGAAGTGTGAAGAGAACTTTCCAGAAACTGCTGTGCTACTTGTGTATTTATGAGTGTGTGTGTGTGTGTGTGTGTGTGTGTGTGTGTTTGTGTTCAACACCTCAGCTTTCTGGAAGCATCTGAGGTATGAAGACTCATGTGTAAGAGAGAAGGAGAGAAAGAAAAACAGAGAGAGAGAGAGAGAGAGAGAGAGCACCTCATTATTTCTCTTCATGTGGTGTACAGGAGCTGGTCGAACATAAAAAAAATAAAAATTAAATAAAAAAATATATATATCTAACAATATAGAGCCACAAACACAACCCCGTGGGAAGAGCGGGAGTAAGCGAGTCTGTCGAATTCACCCAAATGGATTTTCCATGTCGACTTTCATGTTCACAACAACAACGAAAAAAAGAAGAAGAAGGGAAGAAAAGTTCGCCCAGCACTAGAGGCAAACTTGGGCTGACTTTGCATAAACAGTGACAAAGAATGTTCTCTTTTCATTTCAAGAATAAACACACACACACACACACACACACACACACACACACTTGTATCCAAGGACTGATTTGTGTGTATCTGCAAACGGATCTCACAATCTAGCACCATTATTACAGTATGTTTAGAGGTTAGCGATGTTTTTTATGCTAGCCATGTTACCAATCAGTCCATCTCTCTCACTCCGTCTCTCTCTTTCATCATGTGATCTCTCCTTCTCATTAAAGCCATGTGAGTAAAGCTGAGTCATTTATCAAAGCAGCCCCAATCCCCTTCTTTGAAACGAAACAGCATGTGATCGCGCTGTGACTTTTCGCAGTTGATCAGATTCACGCATGCTGTTTTTTTTCTTCTTCTTATTATTATTATTATTATTTTTTTTTTATAAAACTTATATTTCTGCTAATCAGTGTGGGCAAGTCTTCTCAGGAAAGAAAAAATTTCTAATACAAGCTAAAAAGATTGCTAAAAGACACCAGGTGATGTAACGGACTCATTTGCATATTTGTTGTAATCAGTTGCTAAGCGTGCTATGCGGAGAATTTGCATTTCCGAGATCGTTTATGACTTATTTCTTATAGAAATAATATAGTCTTTGGTCACGGCACCATGAACATTAACCACAGTGATGGTTGAACAAAGACATGCGTGTGAGTGATTAGTCCCTGGTAACGATGATCATCAGTGATTGGTCTTTTGGGAATAATGGTGTTTAGTCGCTGGCAACAATAGTAATCAGTTTTTGTTAACACTTTATCAGTAATCGTTTGTTGGGAACGGTGGTTTTCAGCGGTTTGTTGTAATGCTGGTCAGTGATTAATCATTGGGGGCAGTGGTGATGTCACCAGTAGTTATTAGTGACTGCTTGTTGGGATCAATTTATTACCAGTGCTATGTTGATGGGAATTATAATATGCATTGATTGGTTATTGAAGGCAATTGTGATCATTCATTCATTCATTCATCTTCTATTCCGCTTTATCCTGTATTTAGGGTCGTGGGGACCTGAAGCCTATCCCAGGAGACTCAGGACACGAATCAGGGTACACCCTGGACAGCGTGCAATTGTGATCATTGATTATTTATTGATGGAAATGGTGATTAATGACTGTTTTTTTAAACTAATGATGCTCAGTGATTGGTCATTGAAAGCAGTGGTGGTTAGTGATTTGGTGTTGTAACGATATTGATCAGTTATTAGTCTTTGGGAACAACACTGATCAGTGGTTGACCATTGAAGCAATGATGATCCATAGGGATTTATCATCGACATACTTGTAGCACAGCCACACAACAGGGACGCCTTCAACAACAGGAAATTGGTCTTGGAGCTAATGCTGCTCACCTGTGGCCGAAGGTGTGCCCTAGCGGTTTCTTTTTCCCCATTGACAGTGGTTTGGTCACCGGGCAAGTTCCCGCGCATGCGCGATCGCAACGCATGGGAACCCGGAAGTGACGTGGGTCACATGATCTGGCATAAAGCCGGAACCGGCATTGAGGCCGGCACGGAGAGATGAGGACAGCGCGCTGCATGTTTTTTTGAAGCTGAGCGACTGCTTGTGGATTATACTTTGATAATTTCATTCAGTACCCAGCTCATTTCGTTTATCGATCTCCCAGACCTACCATCGTCATTTGGTGAGATCGATCCATCTCTCCAACTCACCATTTTCATAACTTTTGCCATATTTCAGACACTGGACTTTCAGACACACACACACACACACCCGCATACATTGCGCACACACTTTTTTCTATTTGTAATATATTTGTATATATTTTGTATATATTGGTTTGTGGTGCACCGTGTTTGTTTATTTATCTGTCTGTCTTGTTTAATACACTTGGTTTAATTTATTATAATTGTTTTGTGTCGCGTCGTGTTTTGTCCAGCTGCGGTTGCGCAATACCGGAAGTGTTGTTTTCAAACCCCAGTTTAGATTCCCGAATCCGTTTTTTTTGTAACCAAGCGGTTTTATAAATCCAAGCGTTACATAGTGGTGGCCCGTACGGGGAATCTGTATTTTGGGATATTTTCCGGTTTTGTGTAAAAAGGCTGAACAAAATGGACGCTAATGTTAACATCGCTAATGCTAGTGCTAATGCTAAGGCTAATGCTAGTAGTGCTGCTAAGGCCGACTGTGTAGTGGATAATAACATGCCGGTAGAAGTAGAGGATGCATTTAATACACTCCGTAACCCTACAACTGAATTAACTGCATTGATTAGTTCACTATATATATCAGATAGCCATGATAATGACAATAATGATGATGATTTTATTGTTCATGGGTCTGATATTGGGGTAGTGCACACACTACAGACTGAACTGAATCAATGCAAGATGGACATGGTGGCGCTTACTGATAAAGTGAGCTCCATAGAGCAGGATTATAGACAATCCCTAGACAGCAGTCTCAACCGGGAAATCAGTTTTCGTGACGCAGTGGACGCGAGCCTGGAAGGGCTGCAGCGCTACTGCCAGGAGGCTCTCGAAAAAATGGAGAGAGCCATCGTTGACTGTTTTCTGCGACGGGACGTCATCTGGGAAAACCGGATGAAGAGACTGCGTCTCACTAGTACGCCCACCACACACAGGTTACAGACCTGCACCCCTGCATCCCCTCCATCTCCTGCACAACATCTGCCCAGCACTCCAACCACTACAGCGACGGCCAAGGTGAAGCTACCAAGCACTCATGCCATCGCCGACGTTCCTCCTGGTGTTCCAGCACACTCCTCGGCTCTGCTCTCCTCCCCACTTTCTTCTTCTTCTTCTTCTCTTCGCGCCCATCCATCCATCTGCGTGGAGTTTCCAGCCTTCTGTGACGCGTCAGAGACAGCGGAGGTATGGAACTTCATAGAGCAAGCGGAGAAGTACATGGAGATCAGACCCCTGACCCGACCAGAGCTGCTGGGAACCCTCGGCACAGTTCTCCGAGGGCCAGCTCTCAGTTGGTGGAAGACGTAGAAAGGCAAGGTGAAGGACTGGCAGTCTTTTAAACAGGCGTTCACGGCAGCATTCCTACTGGATGACGACCTCGACGAAGAGGAAGACAACCTGAGGTCTCTGGTACAGCGGCCACAGCAACGCCACGGAGACTTTGCCGATGATCACCCCGCCCTCTGTCTCATGGGGAAACCTGATATCTCCGATGAAGAACAAGTGGGGCAAACCAGGGAGAACATCAACACGAGAGTGGCGTTAAGAGGAGCGGCGAGCACCGTGGAAAAGCAGGTGGAGAGAGGCGCTAGGGGAGAGAAAGATCACGAGGACCGCTTTGTTCCTGGTCCAGATGCCATACCCCGAGCACCCCCGCCGCTGAAAGGAGCTGACACCCCACGTCTACCCACCACGTCCACTAAAGAGGCCTCCAACTTTCCGAGCGACCTGAGCGAGATCATCAGAGCCCAACAGAACGACCCAACTATCACGAAGCTGCTGTCCAAAGATCACCCAAGAGGCACACAAGATCAAAGGGTCACCTTCGAAGGTCGTCAGGGCGTGCTATATCGCCGGGTACCGGTAAGAAAAGGAGAGAAATTTCAGCTAGTAGTCCCCCAGTCACTAATAAGAGAGTTCCTTCAATACTATCACGACAATCCATTGGGAGGACACTGGGGACAACTGAAAACCCTGCTGAGGTTATTAGAGGTGGCGTGGTGGCCGACGGTGCGGAAGGACGTGTGGCGTTATACTAGAGCCTGCAGCATTTGCCACCGACATAAGACAGGACATCCATCATCACCCCGACAAAGACCCATCATGGAGGAGGGCTAACAAAGAGCAGAACACCGCAGATCCAGACAAGTCAGATGTCTCAATACCCGGGGCGAAGCAGCGCACTTTCACTCGGGAGAACTGGTTTGGGTCAAAACTCGACCTCCCTCCTCCACAGCCAAGAGAGATTCTGCTAGGCGAGCGCCCCAGTGGGAGGGTCCAGCAGAGGTAAAACACAGAAAAGGACCAATTAAATACACAAGGTCTTGGGGATACCCACAAAAAGCCGATCTGTACAGTGTGGCGAATCTCAAGTGCTTGTGCGGACATTCTCCTCAGACGCCGGAGGCTTGGGGGGGGGGGTCTATGTAGCACAGCCACACAAAAGGGACACCTTCAACAACGGGAAAATGGTCTTGGAGCTAATGCTGCTCACCTGTGGCCGAAGGTGTGCCCTAGCGGTTTCTCTTTCCCCATTGACAGTGGTTTGGTCACCGGGCAAGTTCCCGCGCATGCGTGATCGCGTCGCAAGAGAACCCGGAAGTGACGTGGGTCACATGATCTGGCATAAAGCCGGGAACCGGCATTGAGGCTGGCACGGAGAGGTGAGGACAGCGCGCTGCATGTTTTTTTGAAGCTGAGCGACTGCTTGTGGATTATACTTTGATAATTTCATTCAGTACCCAGCTCATTCCGTTTATCGATATCCCAGACCTACCATCGTCATTTGGTGAGATCGATCCATCTCTCCAACTCACCATTTTCATAACTTTTGCCATATTTCAGACACTGGACTTTCAGACACACACACACACCCGCATACATCGCGCACACACTTTTTTCTATTTGTAATATATTTGTATATATTTTGTATATATTGGTTTGTGGTGCACCGTGTTTGTTTATTTATCTGTCTGTCTTGTTTAATACACTTGGTTTAATTTATTATAATTGTTTTGTGTCGCGTCGTGTTTTGTCCAGCTGCGGTTGCGCAATACCGGAAGTGTTGTTTTCAAACCCCAGTTTAGATTCCCGAATCCGTTTTTTTGTAACCAAGCGGTTTTATAAATCCAAGCGTTACATACTAGTCTATATTCATTTAGTTTTCTATGTTACCCACAATACTATTTGGTACCTCGCTTCATTTCTACCTAAAAAGAGCAATTAAAATATCATTCCCATATTTTTCTTTTGCCTTTCAGTTTATGTTTTTGTTTCACTTATTTTCATTTCTTCTCATTCGTTTCTCTCACTCCCTAAGCTGAGCCCCTTAATATTCATAGCCGTATATAGCCGACAACATTCATATTGTCTAATATCTAAAAAAAAATAAAAAATAAACACTCTGTTTTGTACAAGCGATATTGGATAGCAGCAGGGAGTGTGGGCGTTTCCAAATGAAATTCATCATGCATATTTATAATTCCTGAGATGTTTAATGATATTTGCATACTGCATAAATAGTCGACATTATGTATAAATTATTTTGAAAGCATTAAGAGAGCAAACTGTGTTAATTTGTTTTGCTGGAGAAGACCATATTGTTATGGAGTTGTACCACAACTGATGTTTAATATGTGTGTGTTTGTGTGTGTGTGTATGTGTGTGTGTGTGTGTGTGTGTGTGTGTGTGTGTGTGATTCTCTAAAGCAGGTTTACCACATATTCTGCACACACACACACACACACACACACACACACACACACACACACACACACTAGAAGATTCATCTGCTTTTCATCCAACACAGGAAACTGAGCAAAGAAACATGTGTTCGCATATACCAGACACACACACACACACACACACACACACATGCACAGACACTCATGCTACTCTACCCACTTCATTCCCCGAGTAAACACACTCCTACAAACTATCCTGTTCAAATAAGAGAATTTGTAAAAGGCCATCGATCGTCCGCATGAGTTCTCCTGGCTGCGACTCTACAGGAAACTTAATGTGTTGAACAGGAACATGTCCCGAATCACACCGACTCTGCACTCCATCGGCCACATCAACACCATCACACAATTTACCATCATACATCTCTTATGGACGTGTCCCAAATCCCACCCCTAATCTTTACTATAGGTCACAAAACCACTTCAAACATCCCGTATTTATGGCTGTCCTGAAAGTGCCCTAAGTCACACTCCGTAATCACTCTATAGGCTCCATAAACACCATTGCTAATATCTTGCCATCATAAGTCTCCTGTTGATGTGTGCAAGACCTTAACACTATTCTAACACTATTAAGACCTTAACACTATATTGATCTACTGCAGAACATCTTACCAGCATGTGGATGTGTCCTAAATCACACTCTCTATTCTGTGTAGGACATAAACCACAGTCACAGTCACTTAACACCTTTACTGGTTTCTGTAGACATCACACGTAAAACATTACTCACTATATTAATCACAGAAACACCATCATCATCATCATCATCATCATCATCATCAGTTCACTTCAAGTACCCTGCGAAGTACACTACACAGGGTGTTCAGCCATGTTAGGTGTGATTCCAAACCGCAGGGAGCGAAAATGTTCTGTTCAAAGGGAACTGCGAAGGGTGTAGGGAACGAGTGAACGACAGGTGTTCACCTCACCGGAAAAGGGAATGAAAAATTTCCCATAAGTCATTGTGTCTCGCTTGAGCGAGCCAAAAAATTAGCTCAAAAAGGATTCATATATTTATTATCATTATAATCGAGGACAACATCATACTAAAAGAACACAACAATTACAAATTTTATTTAATCAAGAAATCCTTATATTATTGTATAGGTAGTAATCTGTAAAAAAAAATAGAATTAAATCTCTGTACATCTTTAATCGATTATTATTATTATTAATCAATAATGTATTTACAAATTAAATATTATATATTATATATTATATTTTTTAGATATAAAATGATGTAAAAAAATTTTTTTATTAAATATTCAGTACTGAATATCCGTTGTGTGAATTTTCCACAGCAGCAGCAGCGACAGGTATCCGGGGTGCTTATGTTACCATGGTAACGCAAAGAGGAAGTGACGTCAGCACTGGTTATGTTGCAGGGTGTTCAGAATGGCGAGGGAAGTTCCCTTCACAGACATTCCCTGCAAACGGATGCAGGGAGTAGGGAGCACCCTGTGAAGTGCACTTCAGAATGGAACGCAGCCGATATCATCATCATAACCACCAAAACCACCACCATCATCATCATCATCAACATCAGTTTACGTTGGACACATCCCAAACCACGCATCAGCACTATCATCATCATCATCATCATCATCATCATCAACAACATTTCACCACCATTATCGTCACCACCACCATAATTATTATCATCATAAACATTATCATCACCACCACCATCGTTACCCCACAATCAGCAGCAGTAGCATCACTACTACCATCATCATCATAACTACCACCATCATCATCATCATTATCAACACCACCAACACTACCATCATGAACATCATCACCACCACCATCATCTTCATCATCATCATCATCATCTTAATCTTCATCATCATCATCATAATTTTTTGACACTTTTTTTTTAACCTCATAAATACACTCAGTATAGAGTCAACATAAACACCATCATCACTCCATTCCAGATGGGTCCCAAACCACAAATATTTTTAACTGTATACTCAGCATAAACACTCTCACCGATCTGGATGTGTCCCAAACCACACGTTTAACTCATTATACAGGCCAGTGCATTATGGGTATTCCCTGTGTGCTCAGAATCTTAAGCTGGATATCTACTGTTATACGCATCAGGAATTCAGGAATAGAAACTGCACTCTGTATTCTCCACTCTACTTTAAGACATGAGTACACAATAAGACACTCCCAGAATAGTGCACTATGTAGTGAATGGGTGTGGTTAGTGATGGAGTATCCATTAAACACACTGAAGGAGCTTCATCGTCTCTTCCTGCCGTGTATTTTTAGTCGTGTGTTTTAAAAAGCAAGGCTAGTGAAACACACACACACACACACACACACACACACACACACACACACACACACAGAGAGTACCATGGCACTGCAATTTGATGTTACTTACTGTTTCAGACACACACCAACACACACTCATCCAGTAAACACTCTGTGAAAGTACACACATAAAAACATGTTATTTTAGATATGGGCGGTGTCCTAAAGCCTCCTCCTACCACACACACACACTCTCTCTCTCTCTCTCTCACGCGCACACACACACACACACACACACACACACACACACACACACTTTGTATATGGAAAGCTAATTAAGGTCATTATTACAGTATTATTATTATTATTATTATTATTATTATTATTATTATTGTTGTTGTTGTTGTTGTTGTTGTTGTTGATGTTTTAATTGTAATTTACATTGTATCTTTAATAAATTAAATGACTATTAATTAATAGCATAAATGAATACATTTATTCATTCATTTATTTATTTATTTATTTATTTACTAGATAGATAGATAGATATTTATTTGTTGTATTTATTTTACTTACATAGTATTTGTTTATTTATTTACTTTGTGGCATTGGAAAGCCATTGTATGAACACATTATTATTATTATTATTATTATTATTATTATTGTTGTTGTTGTTGTTGTTGTTGTTGTTGTTATTATTGTTGTTGTTGTTGTTGCCATTGTTGTCATCATTGTTGTTGTTTTCTTCAGGATTCCCACAAGTGTGTGCAGTAATGCTGAACTTTATTCCACATGGC
>CM060113.1:4278966-4288966 GCA_030522415.1 Channallabes apus | reverse complement strand
ATAATGACGATGATGATGAAGATGGTGGTTGTGATGTTGAGGAGGATTGTGATGATTTTGATGATGATGATGACGAAGATGGTGGTGGTATGATGATGAGGAGGAGGATTATGATAAAGGTGATGATGATGATGATGATGATGATGATAGTAGTGATGATGCTAAAGGAGAACATGATCATGTTGATGATGCTAATCTTATTATTAGGAATTATTATTAAGATGATCTTATTAGCTAATGTTCTCTTTTTCATAAGAACAGTTTTCATTCCCAGGACTTATGATGCTCATGTGGCTCTCGTCTGATTCGCCTGGAGGACTCCAGCCTCCTCCTGACCCACATCGCTAACTCCACTTTGTAAGTGGAGAACCTAGCGAGACCACCCAATTCCACCCAAACCGACGCATTATTTCACACGTGTGGTGCGCGACGCTGAGATCCATCGACCCGCTTGGTTTTGAAGTCTGTCAGGGAAGAGAAAAGCAAGCCGGTGTTTTTTTCCCTTTCTTCTCATACTCCTACACACAATCTCTTTCATCGCTGACACACCGAATGCTCTGAGGCTGCTAGAGCAAAAGATCATACATAGACCATGTAATTAAGTGATGAGTGGGCATAAGTGCGAGTATGGTTTGAGGAACATGCCTAAGGGGTGGTGAGGTTGGACACTGTAGCTTTATGTAGATTTTGGTCCATTATACAAAAATTACATTTGTCCATCCGTACCCCTTGTCCGACCTATGACCTTTATGTTTTTATGCTATTTTCATTCCATTTCAGTCATGCCAACACACTTTCTTGCTCAGCCACTTGGACACTGAACAAAGCAATCAAACACGAAATTTAATCACCTAATATAGAAAATAAGGTCTCACTGTGTTTTGCCATCTTGGACAG
Organism: Channallabes apus; assembly: GCA_030522415.1. Lineage (NCBI taxonomy): Eukaryota > Metazoa > Chordata > Actinopteri > Siluriformes > Clariidae > Channallabes > Channallabes apus. Next base: position 4,288,069 of record CM060113.1, on the reverse strand, counting down.
TCATATGTCAGTGGTTGTATGTCACTTTACACTTTATGCTAATGAAGTCCATTTAAAAGAAGTTGACCTTTGTAGGAATGTAACCTAACCCTTATTTAATAAAAATGTTTATTAGGGCTGTATATCTCCTTCCAAGACAGGGCCACACCCACTTTACGGGAACTGAAAGGCAGACAGGCCACTCCCCTTTCACTGGGCCTAACACACACACAAGCTCAAAACAAAACCTTGTTTACTGGGACTGAATTACAGCAGTGATGACCCCTTCAATTCAACAGACCTACAAAATAATGTCTGCTTCACTTAATCCAAAAGGCACAGAGGCCACACCTATTTTAGAGTAACTGACAAACAAGGCTATGCCTCTATTCTTCACTGAAGCCACACTCATTTCATGGCAAGTGGCGCACAAGACCACACCTCCTTATCGGGACTGACACACATAGGCCACATCTTGTTCACTAGAACTGATAGGCACAGACGATGGCCTCCATGTCTATTGGCTCCAGTGAAGAAGGCATGGCCTCAAAATTAACTGGTTCCAGTGAAGGAGACCATGCCCCCCAGTGGACATGGAGGTATGGCCTTGTTAACTGGAACCAGTAGACTTTGAGCCCACGCTTTCTTCATTGGAACCAGTAGACATGGAGTCCACACCTCTTTCACTGGAACCAGTAGACTTTGAGCCCATGCTTTTTTCATCGGGACCAGTAGACATGAAGGCCACACCTCCACGATGACTGTCACACAAAGAGCATGGATGCATCAATGGGAGTGAAACAATGGTAAACTAACTTGTAGCATGACAAATCACGTTCCTCCGAGGTTCTTTAGATGGTTAATGGATTTCTTTTACTTTTTTGAGGGGGTTTTACCCTTTACTATACTTTTCTGTACACTAGGGTTCACAAAGAAGCTTTATTGTTTCCCAGAGAAGTAAAGAACCTGGACCATGCAACCAATTTGGTTTAAAATAATAAAACGCAATAATAAAATGTGTGCTTTCACCTGTTTGTTGATGGCCAGCCTGCAAACAACTAAAAACTTTGAGAAGATAAAGCTCTCAGAAGCAGTCACACATGATAACATATTATCTTTAACATCAGGCCTTCTGGTGGGCCTTAAGTGTGGCCAAGCTCATTAAATTATACATCCACATCTTCCTAATAGGACCAAGTCGTCATTCTCCATCCCCCAGTGTTTGCTCATAAGTGCACACAAGGTTCTGTGGGCTCAGGGTCATGTGTGCGAATGTGATAATCTGGAGCATTGTCCTCAGCCGGCTGGGCTGTCTGTCTCTCGCAGGGTGTCTCTGCCGTGCTGGTTTGAGGCTGAGTGAGAGGTGTAAGGTCACAAAGCTTCACAATGGGCTCGAGCCGATACAAAAGTCACAAAGTGTGTCTGTTGGGGGGCAGATGCACCGCCTGGTTTTGGAACAAAGGACCATCAGCATCCACCCATCCTCCCAGCCACCCACAGAAAAGATCTACTGGCATGCCCTCTGTCACAGGAGCACAAGGGGGGCACTGGCAGGCGTGCAACACCATGTGCTAATATGTGGGAGAGTTTTCTGGGGGGGTTTGAGTACAAAAGAAGGAGGACTAAAAGTGTGCCTCTTGTTTTCTTTTAAAAATTGAAAGAAAATTGATGTGATTCTGGGTCTTTTTCTTTTTCATCTCAAGCCAACCAACATACAAGACTAGATACGTTGCTAGAGTGGAATTATTTCATCATCATCATCATCATCATCTATTAGATCCAGAAGAGACAGAGCATATCCTGTCCTGGTTACATTAACATCCAGGGTTTATTTAGCAAAGAAATTGAAACACCTGAAGAAAAAGTACGAAGAACAGATACTAAACAAGGCTGAACTTGGTAAGTTGAAATGGTGAACCAGGAAGCCTAGCCACTGAGCACGTATGATTCTTTTTCTGACCAAATACTGTATATAATTTGTGTTTACTGCCTTAGAGCTGCAAGGAAGAGCAGTTCTGAGTCAGCCAAGTGGACTTTCTGCTCACACTTTTTCACACTCCTTCCCGAGCACTCAAACAAAGAGGACTTGGAGCGAGCCATCCATCTTAATCATGGCTTGTGCACAAAACTAACGACCTGGCAATAATGACTGATCGCCACAGCTTTCGCACAAACTCACTCGGCTTTATTAGCGCTTTAAAATGTTTTCAGAGGGAATGCTTTTCCCTCCAAATCTCTGTCCACCACTTCTCCACTGTCTTCCACTCAGTCCCGATGATTCCTGGGCTGAAGGCAATACGCAACTCATCATTCACCGATGGGAAGTTACCTTGAAGGAATCTAGGCTTGATAAGGTTCCAGACAATGGATAATCATTGGAGATGTTATTATTACCAGATATCCTAATCATCTTATGCTTAAGAGTGACAGAAGAAGAAAAAAATCCATTCCAATTTAGTCTGGAGAACATTCTAATTTCTGCCCGGTGATTTCATTACTTTAATCCTAGCTCTTTCTGGAGGCTTGGCACTGAGGTTATGAATGATAAATAAGCCCAAAGATGCTCCCAGAAGACTGGCTGCAGTGAGCATGGAAATGCTTTTTTTAATATGTCAAATGAGATTTGCTTTACCGTGGCCCACATTTCTGATGGTATTTACCTACATGCACCAAAATAAATGCTACACATTTGCCACCTAATGCATGAGTCAGAAGCAAGAGACTAATCTCAAATCATTCCTTGCTTATCTATAACAAATCAGTCAGTTCTTTTCCAGAACCTGGTTCATCAACGACCTGGAGATGTTAGGGAACCAGTTGGCGCGATTTCATCACGATGACAACTTGAGCAACTGTTGAGAGTGGATTAAGTTTGGAATCAAACAATCCAATAAGTATTGTTATTAGGGTTGTTCCGATTCCGATACTGGTATCGGAAATGCTGCCGATACCACAAAAAAATCTGGCATCGGAATCGGCGAGTATTTGAGTCCACGTACCGATCCGATACCATTTTCCTAAACATAACCTATTTATGCCCGCTAGCTTTGCTAGCTTAGCTTACTTACAGAGTGTCACGGCGTGCGCCTGTGATGGGCGTGCGCCCAAATTGATATCGCTCCTCGCTCACTAGTTAGGTGGCCTCCCCCCCCTTTAGGTATGTGAAGGAGCAGAGCCGCAGAATCAGGCAACGGCCCATGAGCTATCGCCGCTATAAAACACAGCGGGGAGTGTAGCTTGGGGTCTGACTGTTGGGAAGCCGGACTTTGCGACGCGGTCGATTTTATGAGAGACAGTGGCACAAGAGCGGGGCGATGTGATGCAGCCCAAAGACTTTAAAAAGGGGGGGCGCCTTTGATCTCTGCGAGAGGAGCATGTGAACGAGCTGCGCGAGCTCCCGCGGCACCTTCACTTCCGCGTAGAGCCCGTCTTCGCATCCCTGCCGCCGAAGGGGAAAAGACCGCATAGAGCCTTTAACCCTTTCCTTCCCCATTTTTCTAAATAAATTACCCTTTTTCCTGTAAGACCTCGCCTCGTGTCCGTGTTTCATGGTGTCGCCCGTGCACTTACACAGCGCTAGTAGTATTTTACTTAAAAAAAGAAATTATATATATATTTATTATGTATATATATATATATATATATATATATATATATATATACATACACACACACACACAGTACAGATACACACCCAGGTATCGGATCGGTACTCGGTTTCGGCCGATACCCTGAGCCCAAGTATCGGAATCGGTATCGGGAGGGAAAAATGGTATCGGAACATCTCTAATTGTTATAGGAAAATTGATAAATGTTGTGTTCATGAAAAGAAGCAAAGTATACTCCAGTAACTGACCAATGGTCACCATTTCAAAAAGAATGACATATTGTATGACTTCTTACCCATTTACAAGTACATTTGGCTACCAAAGACCAGCCTGCAAGAGTGAGATAATGAGAGAAAAAAGCAGATCATGAGCATTATCATGAGGAGATAAATATGACTACAGAGGATACAGTAAGTAGTGTTTGAGGGACCATCTGATCAAGAATCCCAATCACATCTCTGTGGACTGCACAGAGGTGTTACAACAGTGTATGTCCGTGGAAACACACAATCTCCAGCAAGTTTAGCTTACAGCCAACCACAGAGTTTCCCACTTTTGAGTTTCCCTCCCCAACACACTACAGCACAGAAGTTGGAGAGAAAGTTTTCAGAATGCTCAGTGCATCACAGCTTGCCATGTATGGGGCCCAGAAGGCAAAGAGTTCAAGGTTGTTGACTTGGCCTCCAAATTCCCCAGATCTCAATCTGACTGAGTATCCATGGAATGCACTGGACAAACAAGTCCCGATCCACAGAGGCTCCGTTCCGTAAGCCACAGCACCCAAAGGATCGGCCACTAGTGTCCTGGTTCCTGACACCTCGACACACCCACTGAGGTCTTGTGGAGTCATGCCCTGAGGTGCCCTGGGTGAACAAGGAGAATGTGCAACAATACCGGGCATAATGTTTTAATATTTTAACTAATTGGTGTATAAAGTAAAACTGTATGCTGGTGTGTCAATTTTGACATCTCCTGCTGAACTCAGGTTTGAGAAAACCAATCCAAGTAGTAATTCCGAGTTGAATGGAACATTGTCTTTTTCAAATTGGAAATCATGACTTATGACCATTATTCAACGGCAGCGTTAAATAAGGGTGCTTCTAATTATGAAGTAGCTTTACACTAGACATTTCCTTTACAGTTTTATTACTGACACTTGTTGCACATCTGGAAAATATAATCAGCCATTTTGTCTACAGACATACTCTCAGCTAGGTTGTGTGTTGCTAGCAATCTTGGCAGGGTGGTTGCAGCTGAAAAGCGTATGTATGTATGTATGTATGTATGTATGTAGTGAATGTATGTATGTAGTGAATGTATGTATGTATGTATGTATGTATGTAGTGAATATATGTATGAATGTATGGGGCCAGGGGTAGCTCAGTGGTTAAGGCATTGGATTACGGTTCGGAAGATCCCAGGTTCAAACCCCACAACCACCAAGTTGCCACTGTTGGGCCCTCGAGCAAGGCCCTTAACCCTCAACTGCTCAGATGTACGGTATAATGAGATAAAAATGTAAGTCGCTCTGGATAAGAGCGTCTGCCAAATGCCTAAATGTAAATGTATGTATGTAGTGTATATATGTATGTATGTAGTGAATGTATGTGTGTATGTAGTGAATGTATGTGTGTATGTAGTGAATGTATGTGTGTATGTAGTGAATGTGTGTATGTAGTGAATATATGTATGTAGTGAATATATGTATGTATGTAGTGAATGTATGTATGTAGTGAATGTATGTATGTATGTATGTATGTATGTAGTGAATGTATGTATGTATGTATGTAGTGTATGTAGTGTATGTAGTGTATGTATGTATGTAGTGTATGTAGTGTATGTATGTATGTAGTGTATGTATGTGTGTATGTATGTAGTGTATGTATGTATGTAGTGAATAATATGTATGTATGTATGTATGTATGTATGTAGTGTATATATGTATGTATGTAGTGTGTGTATGTATGTATGTATGTAGTGAATGTATGTATGTGTGAATGTATGTATGTATGTATGCAGTGAATGTATGTATGTAGTGTATGTATGTATGTAGTGAATGTATGTATGTATGTATGTAACACTTGAACACAACTAGGAATCAATGTACCATCCAAATATATTTGGACTTTGAGCCAAAGTCTATCTGTGTTGTGCAAACCGAACACGCGAGTTATACAGTACTCCTTTGTGAAGAAATGAGGCCAGCTGCATTTAATAAAATATTTCCCTGCAATGTTTTATCCTTAAGGCAAACTCGCATCCGTGATGGATAGATGGACAAACCACCGGTGCATGTGAGCGAAGTATGTGAAAGGTCAGGAATGAAAGTGTGTTTATGTTGGCCACACTGGAGCGACGTCTACTTCCTCAGGTTAGAGGCTGTAAACCTTAACCTACCCCCACCTATAGAATCTGAAAGATAAATAGACGCTCTGTTTTAAAAGGTGTGTGTGTACGAGTATGTGTAGCTTTAATTGAACCTATTACCAGGTCTTCGCAGTACAAGGTCAAGTTACTCTACTTTGCTCAAAGAGTGTTTGTCCTTCCAGTCCCTGCGCTGTATAATCTGGTTAGGATCACATTAAATAGAGGAATTTTTACCATTCACTACCCCTACGGAGGGGAATTCCTACTGCTGCAGATGATTTGGGAAGAATGTTTAGCAAACACTTTGCCTAGATTCTTCTTGTTTGGTCTATTATTCTTGTGCCAGACAAGAACTTAATTAAATGCAGTCAAAACATGGTAATAATCATCTGTGTTACACTTATAAGGGCTGAGAACAAAGTACGGCACCTTGTTAGGAAGTAATGTACGACAATAAAGGTGAAGGAAAACAATACCAGAGAAGAATCTGTTGCAACATTAACTCGACCATTCTTTTCACAGTGACTTGTAAATCTTTTTTTATTTATTTTAAATACATAAAATTCTACAGAATCATAATAAAAGAAAGAACAACTAAAACTGAAATTTGTGCTGGATGGATTTCTCAAGTTTCTTTTCTTATATCATTCTATTAAATATACAAAATAACAGAAACTTTTAAACCACGGCATTTTTTTTTTTTTTGCAGTGTCAATCCATAATTTTCTTTATCAGGGGACCTATTATGCAAAATCTTTAGACCTTCAGTTGGGTCTCCAGTCTAAACAAGAAAATCTGATTTTTCTCCTATTATGATATCATATAACATGAAACACTCCAGGGCTCAATGCTCAGCTCTGCACAGTTCTCTGGGTGCCACTGCTAACAGCTAATAGCTATCCTAGCCTTGTTAAGCTAAGAAGGACCCAGTAAGGAACCACTAAGGGCTAGTAAACATTAGCTCTTATGGGCCAGGTTAGCCTTCAGTGGTTAGTGGGTGACAACTAAAATCTAAAGACCTTCTACAGCTGTTAGTTGTTTTCTTTGCTCAATATTGAGGATGTCGTCATTGAATGAACACAATTTCATATATTTTACTCCTTAATATGTTCGTCGGAAATGTTGGACGGAAAATCCTGAAAAAGGGTTTAAAATGCTTGTAATTCCTACTGATCGTTTCTCTTTATTCATAGCTGATAACTATACATTTAATCAATATCTTCAACCAGGAAGTAGTTTGGCAAAAGTTATACCTAACAATCTTCATATCAGGATATACTGTTTATAATATAACGAAAATGTTATGTCATGTCCTCATATGAGGACATTTGGGTCCCGGGAGGTTAAGATTGGTTAGAAAAGTCCACTTCCTCAGGTGCTCAGGTGCAGTTCATGTAAAGCTACAAATTTCAGCTGGAACATTAACACACACACATTCTGGAGATGCCTAAGACATCAAAGTTTAAAAAAAACAAAAAAAAAACTTAAACTTAAAAAGAGTGTAATATTTGACCTTGAAAAATCCATGCGTGTAAAAATTAGAAGAAAAAAATGACATCTAAAAAGTAGAAGATGGGAAAATCTGCCAGTTATTTTTCTGAGAAATATACAAGCAAATCTTTTGAAACACATGTTCCTGAGATTTTTTTTATCTTTTTAACATTAAACCTTGATTTTCTGTACTCAGGGAACAAACATGTAATCAGACATCAAAAATCTATTTCCATCTTTAAAAAAAAAAAAAAAAAAAAATCTGACAATAACAAGTCCTGAAATTCCAAGAAACAGAAATCTAAAACTTTTAATGCATTTCTATAAGAAGGAACACAGTAAAAAGAAACTTTATTTAGATGTTGTTGTTGTTGTTGTTTTAGTCATAGCCCTTATTTTTCTTTACTGGATGTAAAACTGAACAGGTTGAAAATGTAATCAGAGACTCAAATCCAGCGTTCGTAACACATTCAGATAATAAAGCATAAAGAATAAATAAATAAACTAAACGTGAGCGAGCTCAGAGCGAGAGCTGGAGGGGGCTGAGAACAGCTTTGTGCCGCTTGGTGAAAGCCGATCCTTCACTCCTCCGAGTTTCCAGTGTAATGGCCCTGACGCTGGGAATCCATTTCACTCCGACCGGCCAGACTCCCCTCCGACTGGACGCACACATCTGCCAAGCCAAACAGACGGCGAGAGGGAAGGAGTTAACGAGCGAGGGGATGCTGGGAGAACTTCCCCCATTCTGATATATGTCACGTCTGAGTCGCTCACACATGCCCGAGTCACCGCTGCCCCCAGAAGTGTGTGTGTGTCTTTGTGCTCCTGAGAAAGGGAGTGTGTCGGGAAGCAACAATGGGTCGCTCCAAGGATTTGTGCGATGGGTTAGCACGTGCTGGTGTGTGTTGGCGTGTGTGTTAGTGTGTGTTAGTGTGTATTAGCATGTTTATATGGCCTTGTGTGGTAATGATAGAATTCAAAATCAGTGCTAAGGGTACGAGAAATGGGGTGAAGAAGAAAGGAAAGGATAGAAAAGAAGAAAAAAGGAGAAAGACAAAGAAAAAGAAGAGAAAGAACAATGGAAAAAGAACGGAAAATCAAGAACAAAACAGTAAAGAAAAGAAAGTATATACAAGACAAGAGACAACGAAAGACAAACAAGAAAGAAAGAAAGAAAATGAGTCGAGAATAGAAACAAATAAAAACAGCAGACAGAGAAGAGAGAAACAATAAGAAAAACTGGGGATGAAAGATTTGAAGGAGTACAGTATTTAGGATATAAAAGGCTTAAAAAGTTTTGTGGAAAGATACAAATCAACTGAAGAAGTGAGACAGGATAGAAGAGGAGATAAAAACAAAACAGACGTGAGAATGAAAGGATGCATTAAAGGTGAAGGAGAACAAAAACAAAAAGATTAAAAAGAGATCAAACACATGAAGGAGAAAGAATGAAGGGAGGAGAAGAAGTGTAAGAAGAGAAAAGAAGGAGAAAGGCATGAACTTACATTAAACAAGAGGAGCAGAGAAGAATGAAGGAGAGAAAGAAAGGATGAACTGAAGAAAGCGTGAGACCAGAGGAGAAGAAAGTGAGGAGAGGAGGAGGAGGAGGATGAAGGAAAGAAGTGGAGGAGGACAGGGAGAATTAACGGTCGAAGGCG
>CM060113.1:3988966-4273966 GCA_030522415.1 Channallabes apus | reverse complement strand
ATCATTTCCTAACTATACCATTTGAAAACAATTTCCATTGGATACTCGTAACTATATCTAGAAACAGGGTTAATAATTATACTGTGTGTGTGTACAGTATGTATTGTCATCTTACTATAGAAAATCCTACATCACTTAGATTATTTTGAAGAAATTTTCACTAGCTAACATTCTGCAGCATAGCATACGCGCAGGCTATCAAAGTATAGTTAATGAGAGCACTTAAACCAAAGCAAAATGTAGCAACTGGTACGAAAAGATCAAGAGAAGGAACTAGAGCATCATCCTATGTTACAGGTAGCTTTAAAATAATGTAAACATAAAACTTAGCTTGAAAAGATAATCGATAGTAAATAATAAAAAAAAAAAAACAGATTTTCATGGGGGACAATGAGTAAAAATATGTTTATTATATATTTTGGGGATTTCTTTGAAGCAATAAAAAAAAAAAAAAAGAACAAAAAAAGTCATTCTATGCAGCTGTGCTTTTCCAGTGTGAAAGTAAACATTTCCGCTGGATGCTTACGCTAGTCAAGTTGGCGAAGCTAGCTAGCGAATGCACCGCCTTTAAGATGAACTTTATGAAGACTTCTTGTACACGAACAGGAAACACAAAAGCTAAATGATGTCCCTGACTGATTAACACCAAGTTACATTACAAAATGTGTTTCAACAAGTATCAAGAAAACCAACAGTAACAAAAAAAAACCCCAAACGCTAGTACTTGTACTCATACTTCTATATATATATATTTTTTTTTTTTACGGTATTGATGCCTCCTTAGTTTGTCCCTAGTGTACGATTCAATTCAATGCAATCCAGCGAAATCCAACCTTGCTTGAATCCTTACAGATTTTACACCAGATCACGCTCGATCAAACATCTTCACGGCATTGTGTGTGTTAGTTTAATAAAAACACGCAGACTTGGACTTCTTTGAGCATGAAATTGGATTAGAGTGCTGTAATGGCATTACATCTTCGAGTGAAGATTCACACATTGGAAATGGGTTTTAGAGAGAGAGAGACAGAGCGAGAGACAGAGACAGGGTGATGGACAGAGAGAAAGACAGAACGCATGCACGAGTCCATTGATAACTTGATTATGCTTGAACACGCGCCCTGACTGTGCCGAATACACTGGATGGAAAGTTTGGCACGTGACTATGAGAGGAATTTTAATATGAGAGTGTCCTTATTTAATTATCTCCGGATTTTAGCACAATATAAATCTTATTTATGAGCAGACCTGCACTGCTTAACTACCTGCATCAGACATATGCACTTACCCTTATGTAATTAGCAAGAAAAATGCGTTTACTGGAAAGTTTTTTCTTTTTTTTTTTTTTTATTCATTTACTTATTTTTATGGTCTTCTTGTTCAGGCATTTATTTTCATTATTTGTTTTACAGTTTTATTGCTATTCAGTCCTTTAAAAAAAAAGAAGAAGAAGATAAAAGATATTATTTATATACCTTCTGCTGTATTCATGCTGTACCTGGACTATTTTTATTGCCTCGTGAAGCTGATTTAAGGGTATTTTCCTTTTTTAAATCTAAACCTAAACCTTGATTTAACAACGCAAATCTGTAATTAATACTTGAAAAACTTTGAGTAATATAAATATTATTAAGGTGAACATTTTTAACAGCCTTCATCAGATTTAGTACTTAATGTTATGTCTGTAATGAGAGTCATACATTTACTTTATATTATGCAATTTTTTTATTGTTTTACTGTATTTTTTTAAAGAATGTCCCATTTTAAGGAATTTTTTGTTTCATGTTCAAATATTCATGATTGTATTTCCTTAAGTAGTGATTTATTTTTACAAATTAATCTTTAATTGTTGCAAAATATAACTTTATCCAGAAATGCAAACTATTCATGATTTATTTTTTTCATCTGTCCTTAAAGTATTTTAGAGCTATTTTTCCAAGTATTTGTTTAGACTTTTTTTTTATATAATTCAAGTAAAAAATACAATATGAGCTTGTAATTATATTCATTTCCCCCCTATTATGCATGTTTATATTACTTTTTTTTATTGCTGTATAGTTTGGTTCAGGCATTTATTAGCAATCTTCTTAATTTCTGGTGTTTTTTTATTATATAAAAATAAGAAAAATAAACAAATAAGTCTACATATTTTTTCTACTAAATAAAATGTCATAATTTTAATTGTGAAAGCTACTGTATATTAATATTGGCTTTTCCTTTTTATGCTTCCTTTCATGTATTAATATATACATTCTTTTATTTACTGAACCTCGGCATCCCTGTTGTGCCCTGAGATAACTTACCAAGCACGTATCTTATCTCTGTCCTGAATTTCGGCTCAGACCAGGCTAGCCGATCGTGAAAGTGATACCCAGGGAGAGGAAACAGGAACAGTTGTGTGCTAATGCACTGATTTGTGAAGTCTCCTTTGCTACACTAGCTGCTCTCCACACCATCATGTGCAATTAAACATCTGCTGATGGTGCCGGTGATGGTACATGTGGTGCCTTGAATTGCGGTGCAGTTTGTATTGTTTACTTCCTGCTGCGCTACATTAAAACCATCCAATTAGAACAATGATAACAATTAACAACAATACTTCACCAATAGTTGCACCCGTGCTGTCTGGTTTACTCCCAATTGGTGTGAAAAAGCTTCTAATTCAGCACAATTATCTTGATTTTATTTGACTTTAGACCAACGTATTATTTCCTGCCTGGGCGGTGTGTAATGAGAAGTCTTAAAGAGAGCGCTCAGATTGAAAGGGAAATAACAAATTGCCTAGAAAACATATCAGCAGAAAGTGGAAACAGGAAAAGGAATTACGCTTCCTGTAGAGATTAGATAAACATGGTACCTGAAAAGTCAGTTAAAATAGTGAGCCAAGGAGGAAACTGGCTCTATTTCGGCTATGGGGATAAATGAAGGGTGCAAGGTCTTTGATATTAACTAATAACTTGTCCATCGATATTTCTTTTAAAAATGTATTAAAATAAATTAAATAAATAAAAAAATCTAGTTAGCTGCTTATGATTAGTTTTTCACTAACCACTGAAGGACAAGTGCCTTTCCAAATCAATTCACATTTTACTTTTAATTAGTTCATTTATTTATTCATTGCTTAACCTCGGCTTCACTGAACTCCATTGAACCATCCGGAATTGTACTGAACTGCCTCCTTTTTATGCGTTTTATGTAATTGCATATAAGAGCATTTTATATAAAAGTCCAGCTTATGTAAAAAGCATCACATATTCCCGTCTATCTCACGTCTGGATGCTGACTGAAATACAGATGGTTTTTGGTCCAAGCTGCATTGCCCTGCATAGCTCCAGATGGTATACCCCAACCTACCCCCCCCCCCCAAATACTCCCCCCTACAACTAAACCCCCAAAATCACAGTACATCCCACATCATATGTCCGAAGTTTTCACCAGCATTCACCAAACGCTGATGTTAAAAAATTCTGCCTTTAATACACTTTGACAGCTCAGCCTTGACAAAAAACATATATATATATATATATATATATATATATATATATATATATATATATATGTGAGGTAGGTTTAATTGGCTGAGTTGTCATTTTAACACACGCGTTTGTTCCTGACCAGACTTTTATGCCATGACGTTCATTATTCTTCGCATTTGATTAGGTTTCTTTTCTCTCTCTTTTTTTTTATCTTCTTTCAAGAAAGTTGATAATCTTCGTTCGTTCAACTCCTCAATTTTTCTCTGCATGCACTGTATTTAAACGTTCGCCGGATTTTGCAGTTGAGTATAAAATGTTACCACAAGATGCAAAATTCGGAGAGATCAGATCAGACAGATGCTCAGCAGCTTGACCCTTGCGAAGAAGAGCATTCATTCACTCAGTGCTGGGGGGTTGAGGGTGGTGGTGGGGGGGGGGGTTCAGGAGAATCCTTTTCATCACTAATTCTCCACGCTCATAGTGCATGTGCTCGAGTGTGTGTGAGTGTGTGTATGTGAATAGTCTTCAGTTAGATCATCATTCTCTCACATTTATAACAATCTATAAAACACACTGTAAAAGTGAGCGCTGTGTGTTTAATGCAGCAGCTCGACTTAAGTCAAGGCCTCATTGTCACCAAGCTCATAAAGTCTGTTGTAAACAAGCCATGAAAGCCCACACACACATATATATATATATATACAAGGTGTATTGTAAAAGAGAAAGAGTAAAAGTTTAAAAGAGAGAAAGAAAGTACCGAAAAACAGTAAGATTGCTGTGTTTTGTCTAAAAAGTAAGTTTTTTTTTTTTTTGGAGCTTGTTCTTGTTCTTAATCATGGCACTGTTGTAACCCAGCCTCACTGTTGCAGCACACTTCTCCATTTTGTCTTTTCTTTCTTTCTTCTTTCCCCATTAGGGGGGGGGGGGGGGCTGAGATTTTTTTCGAGGTTTGAGGGAAAGTGTGTGTGAGTCCAAGGGGTGGGGGTTAGTATGTGTGTGTGTATGTGCGCTTTTGTATGCGCTTTTCAGAGCTGCAGCCTGAGCGCCAGAGTCGCAGACGGCGAGAGGGCGCGTAAGAGCGCACACACACACACACACACACACACACTCTCTCTCTCTCTCCAAGGCGCCTCCCACAGACACACACACACACACACGGCACAGTTTCTCACTCTGGAAAGAAAGTGTCCGGGTGTAGTAGTGTGTAGGATTCGGCTGGAGTCGGGGCTGAAGCGCGGCATCTCCGGCTCCTGATGTCTCCTCTGAGGAATACTTAACGCGCCGAGGGGAAACTAAAACCCTTGGACTTGTATTTATTTATGTATTTATTTATTTTTATTTATTTATTTTATTCGGTATCTGACCGATGCAGAACGATGTGCAGAAAGGATTTAACATGCTGCGGTGTTAAGAGGAAGTAACACTACAGATCCGGCTTGGAATTACGCATTATTATTATTATTATTATTGTTATTGTTGTTGTTGTTCCTCTCCCTGGCTGGAAACATGGCACAGATGAAGTCTCGCGCCGGAGCCGCTGCGCGCGCCCTCCTCCTCGCGCTCCTGCATCTCGGGTTCCTGGTGACGCCGGCGGCCGCGGTGACGCGCGACCCCCCCGGTAAGTCCCTGAAGTACAAAGTTCTGGAGGAGCAGCGCGTCGGCACGGTGATCGGCAGGCTGCGCGAGGACGCCGCGGGTGCCCTGGCGCGCCTCCCGAGCTCGGTGTCGCCGCGCTTCCGCGCCATGCACGCCGGCGGCAGCGCGCCGCTCATCGCCGTGCGCGAGGAGGACGGCGAGATCAGTGTGGGCTCGCGCATTGACCGGGAGACGCTGTGCGGCAGCCACCCGAACTGCACGCTCGAGTTTGATGTCGTCATCCTGCCCACTGATCACCTCCAGCTGTTCCGTGTCCAGGTCGAGGTGCTTGACGTGAATGACCACACGCCCAGGTTCGCCCGCTCGGTTGTGCCCGTGGAGATTTCTGAGAGCGCCGCGGTGGGGACCCGTCTTCCGCTGGACGCTGCTTCTGACCCGGATGTGGGTGACAACGCCCTCCATGCCTACTCCCTAGAACGAAACGGCTTCTTCCGCATCGACGTCCGAACCCGTACCGATGGTGCCCGCTATGCCGAACTGGTTGTTGTACGAGAGCTGGACAGGGAGAGCCAATCTAATTTCCAACTTCTCCTCAGTGCAGCAGATTCGGGCTCACCGCCACGATCTGGGTCGACGCTTCTCAAAATCAACGTTCTGGACTCCAATGACAACAGCCCAGTGTTTGAACAGCAGGCCTACTCTGTCAGCCTTCCTGAGAACTCTCCACCTGGAACGCTACTGGTGGATTTGAACGCCACAGACCCGGATGAAGGAACCAACGGCAAGATCATCTACTCCTTCAGCAGCCACGTGTCCTTTAAGATTCTCGAGACATTCAGGATCGATTCTGAAACTGGACAAATCACTTTAATCAAGAAGGTAGACTATGAGACCACTTCGTCCTATGAGCTTGATGTCCAGGCACAGGACATGGGGCCCAACTCAATTCCAGGCCACTGCAAGATCATTGTTAAAGTGGTGGATGTAAATGACAATAAGCCCAAAATTAATATCAACCTGATGACGCAGGGGAAGGAGGAGGTGGCCTACATCTCAGAGGCGGCACCGGTGGACACCTTCATCGCGTTGGTGCGTGTGGATGACAGTGACTCTGGTCTGAATGGAGAAGTGACGTGCAAACTGCACGGCCATGGACACTTCCGGCTCCAGAAAAGCTACGAGAACAATTACATGATCCTGACCAATGTTTCTCTAGACCGTGAGAAGCGTTCTGAGTACAGCCTGACGGTGATTGCTGAAGACAGGGGTTCTCCTAGCCTGTCTACCATCAAACATTTCACTGTGCAAGTGCAGGATGAGAACGACAACCCGCCTCGCTTCGAGAAGAGCCGCTATGAGATCTTTAAGTCTGAGAACAACTCACCTGGTGCATATCTCACTTCAGTGTCAGCCACTGATCCAGATTTGGGCACCAATGGTCAAGTAACCTACTCCATCCTGGAAAGCACGGTCCAAGGGGCCTCCATCTCCACCTATGTGACCATCGACCCATCCAATGGTGCTGTATATGCTCTGAGGAGCTTCGATCGTGAGGAGGTGGGCCGCTTGGCCTTCACTGTTCAAGCGCAGGATGGAGGAGGCGGGGCCTCACTCAGTGCCAATGCTACCGTCATTTTGACTGTTCTTGACGAGAACGACAACGCGCCAGTAATTGTGGCACCAGCACTCAGCAACCACACAGCCGATGTGAAACTCTGGAGGCACGCCGAACTTGGGCACTTGGTGACGGTCATCAAGACCACCGATCGAGATGCAGGAGCTAACGGAGAAGTGACGTGCTCCATTATGGGTGGAAACGAAGAGGGGCTGTTCTTAATGGAACCACGAAGGTGTGAGCTCAGGACCAACGGAAGTGTGGATTTTGTGGGACGAGAAAGTTTTGACCTGGCTGTTTTGGTTCAGGACCGTGGGGCATCTACGCGTCTCTCCACTCGTGCCATTCTTCATATCCTGTTGCGAGACCACCCTGAGAGTCACTTTATCATCCCTGATTCCAGCAGCCAGGCCACACTCGACCTTTCCATGATCATTATCATCTCCCTGGGCGCTATCTGCGGTGTCCTGCTGCTTGTCATGGTCTTGTTTGCGACGCGCTGCTCTCGAGACCAGAAGGACCCTCGTCATTCCTACAACTGCCGTGTAGCAGAGTCCACTTACCAGAACCACCCCAAGAAACCGTCCAGGCAGATACACAAAGGTGATATCACACTGGTGCCAACTGTGAATGGGACGCTGCCTGTGAGGGCACATCCACGCTCACCTTCAGGGTCTCCGGCCCCTGACAGCAGGCACAGCCATCACAGCCGCCAATCACTCAACAGCCTTGTGACCATCTCCTCTAATCATGTTCCAGAAAACTTCGCCTTGGAGCTCGCTCATGCCACTCCACCAGTGGAGGTAAGAGTCTGTGTGTGTGTGTTTGTGTGTAATAAATAACTATTCAAATAACCCATCACACATATACTAATGTATCTCTAACCTACATTCTAAAAAAATGTAAAATTAACAATCTTTGTACGTTGCCCTTAACTTGTTATATGTGGTTTGAATCCTTATAATTTTGTTTGTTGCTATGAATATACCATCGTACACTTTTATTTGTATGTGCATAGAGTATTTTCATTTTTTTTCATCCATTAACCCATCCATAAGGCATGATCCCTCGTCCTTACCTCCCCTCCCCAAACCTCCCCGCTGTGTGTTGCATTGCTGTCTGGTCCACCATTACTCATTTTTTCGTTTTCCATGTTTTTTGTTTGCCCCTCCCCCTTTTTGTTCTTTTTTTCCTGTCCGGCGATAGCAAGTCTCACAGCTTCTGTCCATACTTCATCAGGGCCAGTACCAACCCAGACCGAGTTTCCGTGGCAACAAATACACTCGGAGCTACAGGTAACCAATCGCCTTTCAGCCCTTCGCGCTTATAGTTTCCCCCAGGTTCGAGACTGGGCGTTAGACAGCTCAGAGCTCAAGGAACCTAAGGAAGTGAAATGTGCTCAACCCTAAATCCTATATTGCTGCCTCCATTTTGTTAAAAGAGGAAAAAAAAAGCATGTTTTTTTTCTTCATATAAAGTCATCTGCTTCATACAGATTGATTTATTATTTGCTGCTTCGTCATGGAGGCTGAAAAGAAAGTTCAGTAAAAGTTCATAGCCTTGCACTGTAGTACATTAGCTTTTGTAGTGGTGATTGCATGAGTCCATAGATAACTTGAATGAAATACTTACGAAATGAGAAATCTTTTTTTTATATTTTATTTAGGTATGCGCTGAACGAGATGGATAAGTTTAGTCTGAAGGACAGTGGCCGAGGGGACAGTGAGGCCGGAGACAGTGATTGTGAGATGGGAAGAGAGTCTCCATTGCTGGGAGAGGGATTTGGAGAGGTCTTCACTCCTGATGGACAGCACCGACTACATCCAGGTAAACCATGAAACAGATGATCGTCTACCCTTTGAAAGATTCCATCCATTGCAATCTTTAGCCTGAAGCCACTATAGCTACTGTCCATGTTAGCTATTTACTACCAGATGCAGCATAATCCACCTAGCATGGCCTTTATGGATGTTTATGGAAGTTTAACCCAATTTCTTTCCATTTGGACACAAGACTTGTCAGGATGGCTTCACTATCTAGCTGAACCCAGTCAGAGGAAATGCTCACTACCTTGCTTTACACACATGACTTCACAGATGTGATTTACAGGAGAGATTTGTACCATCCCTCCCACTCAGATCATTACCAGGTTCATGGGATCATTGAGATTCAAACTCATGATCTCCAGGTGATAGAGCGCTTTTCAGTCCATCTCTTCAAATTGCACGCTGCATAATTCTTTTTCTTTAGACGTTTCACTGATAATTGTGTTTTTAATTGCATCATACTTGAAAGACAGTTACGCATGAACTTTAATTAGCAGCCTGATTCCTTGAAAAAGCTCCCTGTAAATCTACCTGGTTTAATCTTTGCATCTTTCCTTTTTATAAGAGCGAGACCCAAATCAATGCCTTGCTGAGGTTTGGCAAATGCACCAGATTTTGTTTTTATTAGCTCTAAGATGTATTATAAATGGCCCTTTCAAAGCTAATGGGCCCGTAATGAAGTCTCTGGGATGTGACGGAGCAACAGCGTGCATGTTTAATGAAGGTTATAATTTGCCATATTCGATTTTTGAATTATATATTCTTTAGAAGGGATGGTGAGGAAAGTGAGCAAGAGAGAGAAAAGAGGCAGTCAGAAAGCGAGGCAGCCCGAGCGAGAGCTTTTATTCCATTGTTCGGCTGTAAACAGACTTATTTGAATGGTTAAGAGGCTGAATTAATTTGGTGTTCCAGGTTTTACGCATATTGTGCTAGTGAGTGCACTCAGAGAATTAAATGGAGTTCAGAGGCGGCGCGAAAAACACGGCGCATTAGCTATTATCTGAATCATTTCATTTCTCTAAAGGCTTGAGAGGAAAAGACGAGCCTCGCACAAAGGCAGCCATGTTCAAACGTGCCGTCCTTTTCACGCAAGGACCCTTAGTCAGTTTGAGAAAATAATTAACAAAGCAAGCTAATGTGAATTGTTTATGTGTTTTCTTTCCGTGGTGTGTTTAGCGATGAAGCTGTGTACGGAAGAGTGCCGCGTCCTGGGTCACTCCGATCAGTGCTGGATGCCCCCGCTATCCTCGCAAGCCTCAGCCGATTACCGGAGCAACCTTTACATTCCCGGGGAAGATCCTCAGCAGGCTCCTGCCCCAGAAACCTCCCAGTCAGGAGAGTCCACCCTGAGGAAGAAGAGCTTCTCTACATTTGGTAAAGAAAGCGAGGAAGAGGAAGGCCAAGAGGGCGACGATGAGAAAGGCGAGGACGTTTGCGGGACCACATCTCTGCTTTCTGAGATGAACAGCGTTTTCCAGAGGCTCCTCCCTTCATCACTTGATGCCTACACTGAGACCAATGAGACAGAGAGAGCGCCAGTAGGGGCGGGGTCGCTCGAAAGGAGGAAGGGACACCTGCCAGGTAAAGCGAACGCAGCTTCAGCCTATCAGCACGGCGTGGCAGCCTGGGCCGCCAACACTCATTTCCAGAACCCAGGTCACGGCCATGCGCCTGCCAGTCACATGACTACCTCGCTGGCGGCTCCGCCCCTCACCACACCTCTATCGATGTCAGCTTCCTGTTCAAAATGGCTGCCGGCTATGGAGGAGATTCCAGAAAACCACGAAGAGGACGAGCTTGAGTCGGTGCTGCACGGCAAACGTTGCGAGAGCCGCAGCGAGATCGTGGACGCAAGCGAGCTTGTCGCGGAGATCAACAAACTCCTACAGGACGTGCGGCAAAGCTAGAAACCGATACCGCTGGACATGAACACACAATGTGCGAAAAGGGGTATTTAAAAGAAACAAGTGAAAAAAAAAATACCTGCAATTGTCCTTAAAGTTGCATTTCTGACCGTCACGTGTTTTGTGAATGCTAATTATCCAAATGATGTATGGATTTCCATGTTTCTTTTTGTTTTTTGGGACACAGTGTACACAATGTGAGTGTATTTATCTTTGTATTTTAAAAATACAATTTGTAGTCTTTATATTTATATAAAAAAAAAACACCATGTACATAAACCTAAGCAATCAGATTTTTATTTTTATATTTTGAATGCATGTTGAGAAAATAATCAAGGCTGACATGCTGATGTAAATAGTCCTATTTATGAGAAACAAACAAACAAACAAAAAACACCCAACACATTTTTATGTTGTTACATATATAATATAAGTATATTGAGATTATTGTGTTATGGGGAGGGGAGCATGTTAGGGTTTCGTATTTATAACGGTGTATTCTTGATGTATTGTGTCAAGCTCGGTTTATGACATAAATAAAAAAGGAAAAGAAACTGGACCTGTCAAGGAACGTTCCTGTCCTCATCATGCATGGCTTCTAACTTGCTTGCGTGTGTCTGTTTGTGTGTGTGTATATATATATATATATATATATATATATATATATATACACATACATACAATTGCAAATATTAATTGCTCTGTGGTATATATTGATATATATGATAGTGTTATTCATATATAATATTATATAATAATATACATCATACTATTCTCCTGAATTGTGCATACATTTTTGGCTGACTTTTGTGTGTGTGTGTGTGTGTGTGTGTATGTATATATATATATAATCCTTTTACAGCATATCTTCACCTTCGCTCTTATCGCCCCCTGCTGGTCATTCTTAGGAAGTGACTGAAATTTTATTTCCTGCCATGAAAAAATTCAACACTCAAAGTCATGAAACCTAAAGTGGACACAGAAATATATAAAGATTAACACTGTGAAATAAAGATAGGAAATATCTATTTCATAAAACTAGAAGAAAAAAATAGAGATATTGATATAGAGATATTTTTTTTGATGTGTTGATTTGATATCTGAAATGTGTCAAATCAGAGCCCCCTAGAGGCAGGAGAGTGTAATAACATCGTGTTTTTTTTTTTTTTTTCCCACAGAGCTTTAAGCAAATCCAGTCACCTCACAGACCTGCGCTAGCTCGCTAACAGTGTTAATAGTGTTAGTGAAAGCATCATCTTTCAGTAAAGTTTAGGGATTACTTAAAAGTTCCTGTTAACTGCTGTATAAATGACTCAAGAATATAAAAAAATTTAATGAAAAAAAAGTCTGATCATGAATGAAATTTTCATGCTAGTTGCTATATTTTTGCTAACTGTTAGCGTTTCTGATTATATATTGGACATTCGTATTTATTAACACAAGAGCAATATTTAATAAGACATTCCAGTTATTTATACCGTTAGTTTTAAAAACAGATATTGTGTGTGTGTGTGTGTGTGTGTGTGTGTGCCAGTGCTTTCCACTTTCCCTTTCAATATACCTATAAAAGATTTTCCAACCAAAATCTAGTCAGCTTAAGAATGTTTGACTTTCTTCATGTCTGTATTTTTCATGTTTTAATCCGCAATAGCGAACTGAAACTCCGTCTAACAGGGTCGAGGCGAAAATCGATGAACAATGAAAGGAAAAAGTGAAAAGTCAAACGTTACTCAAACATTTTAGTTTTTCATCAAGCGGCCTTGACATGAACAAATACAGTGGAAAAAAGAGGAAAACAAAACACTCACTCTCTATTTCACACACACACACACACACACACACACACACACACACACACACACACACAGTTTGTCCATGTTTAATTCCACACACTCAGTTGCAGAACACTGTTGTCACTGGCATGTCATCGAACACAAGCACACACACACACACACACACACACACACACAAATACAGACAAACACAGCTGTTTAGAAATACACACACACACTGGCTAACAGCTGGTCAGCTTTAACGCAGATGTTCCCTTATAAAACATCACAGAAACACAAGTAGTGTGTGTGTGTGTGTGTGTGTGTGTGCATTGGATTGTGGGAGGGAACATCTTTTTTATTATCATTATTTTCTTTTCTTGTCATCTTGCCTTTTTTTTCTTTTTTTTCATTTTGTTTGCTTATTTTTTTAGATCTATAATTTCTTTACATTTGCATGATTTTCATTTTTCCTTTTACATATATTTTTGTACATAGTTTTCACAAAATATATATTAATTGTTTTGTTTAGTTTTTATTTATTAGCTATTTTATTTTGTATTTTTCTTCTTTTCGGAAAAGCAGCTTTTATCTCGAAATAAATAAATTCAACAACAAAAAAATCCTTTCATCCTCAATTCTCATTCATTTACTTAGTCAATAATACTAAGTATTACCAACACACACACACACACACACACACACACACACACTTCATTAGAGAGAACAGATGAATCGGGCGTCTTCGTTCTGTTGGGCGAGTCAGAAAGTCGACATAATTACACCAATTAACCGACCTAGAAAAGCCAGAGTGTGACATGAGCCTGATTAAGTGTGTGTATGAGTGTGTGTGTATGAGTGTGTGTGTGTGTGTATTTGTGTGAGACTGGTAATCATGACTCTATTCTTTCTCCGTTGTTGCTGCTGCTTAGAACATTGTGAAAGATGTTAATGTTGTTTGTTAATTACTAAAAACGAGCTTTAGGCCAAATAAGCGCCATCGCTGTGGCCGAGAACAGAGAAAACCTGGCTGCTAGGAAGCACTAACCGCGTGATTAGAAGCACTGTACGATGTCGAATGCATATTAATCCGCCTCATTATACAGGGCTAACGAGGCTGTGTGATAACGCTGCTCTCTCGAGCGGGACAGGCTGAAAGGATTCCCGAGGTCACCTGTGTTTAAGAGCCGAGCCGGAGCCACACCGAGCCTCGGAAGCCATCGTTACGCTCCTACTGTACGCCGGTCCCTGTGATTAATAACACCATTAGCAGCGAGTGTGCTGATGGGAGCAGCTGGTCATACTGATAGGAGGAAATGTACAGTGACAGTGATGATGACAGTGAGCGAAGATTAAACGCAGCAATAACACACTAATCATAACCATCAGCACCGGCGCACGCCATGGTGAGCTCTTCGCAGAGGAGGAAAGATTCATGGCTGGCACCAGTGCACGGGTGAATCCTTGAATTTGATTGGTTAGGAGGTGTGTGTGTTGTATTTTTGTGTAACCAAATGTAACTTGAATGACAGGATTATTAATTGATTTTTTTTTATTATATAATGTGATAGGTGTAATGTGTTATACTTTAAACAGCTTGATCACAGGGACTTGACATGATCTAAGACCTAATTAACAGATTAAAGAAAGGGTCGATGGTTCGTTTCCCACCTCGGGGTCTGTGTGCATGGAGTTTGCATGTTTCCCCGCCGTGCTTGGTGGGTTTCCTCCAGGTACTCCACATTCCTCCCTCAGTCTAAAGACAACCAGATTAGGCTTATTGGTGTCCCATGTGTGTGTGTGCATGTGTGGCCTGACAGCGATTGGCTGCAGTCTTTGTCTCCTGTAACCCTGTACTGGATAAGCAATATAGAAAATGGATAAATGAATGATTTGAAAATAGAAAACAATAGAAGACGATAGAAAAATGTTGTACTTTAGCAACAAACAGCGTGTAATTGTGGTCGAGATATTTGTGCAACATTATGGAAAGAGAAATGCTTTGTAACTGTAAACTTTTCCCAGTTTTCCCAGCATGGACAAAAGAGTTTATACTGTACTTTGCAATGTGCTGTCCAGCATCATGGAAATGATGCAAAGACAGAAAGAGAGAGAGAGAGAGAGAGAGAGAGAGAGAGAGAGAAGTGATGCAGGTGAAGAACAAGGGTTCTGAACAATGAGTCCAGATGTAAAAGTGCTAAAATGTGCAGTTTCACAAAAGACCACTAGGAGCCGGCTTTAAAAATGAGTCAATCCCCATAGAGCCCCATGTTAAAATGTTACACGGCTAATCTTTCTATCTTTTCCTACTGAACGAACTTTCAAAGGTTTACACCCCTCCTTTGATCTGATTAGAAAAATCATTCCCATCAGGTCAGATAGTTCTGAATGAGATGTTTACACGTTGGGTTGTTTATTCTGATTGGACTGTTATTCTCATTATTAGGAAATATTAGGGTCCATGTAAATGGAGCTAATGATGTTTTTCTTTTAATTATTTTTTTTAAAGAATTCCTCCTTGTCAAACTTTGTCAATGCAAAAAAAAAAAGATGCAAACACTTTATTTATTTATTTATTCATTTGGTTGTCTGTTTGTTTATGCAGTAAAACTGTATTTAATGAGACTACGAATGTCCAAAACTTGTCGAAGTTCAATTACGAATGCCAATAAATCCCACCCAATTCCCCAGAGAAAACTTCTCACGACCAGACTGACGGCGCTGTTGCTTTCCTAAACCAGGAGACTTTACAGTATATTGTAAAACCTAGAGCTGTGTATTGACAGGCCCAGTTACACCCAGTTTTACCATTTTTACTACCAATTCCATAAACTTAGCCAATACTGTAGTGATGAATGTTGAGTCCTCATATGGCACGATTGCGGCTTGTGTACATGAAGTGACCTGTAGTGATCCATCACAGTGTTTTTTTTGTTTGTTTCTTGAGCATGCTGAGTTTTGTAATTTGTAATTTTGCCTGAGGTCCACCATATGTTTCCCGTTCATGGTCATTCTTGGTCACTCGTGGCCTTCCACATTCGATTCCAGCCAGTCACAGCCGGCCAACGGGCTTTGGAAACCCACAGAGACCAACAGAATAATTACGGTAGCACTTTCGGGTGGTTGTGAGCTACTTTAGCGCATGAACACACTCAACTATGATTCTTTGACAAACAGCTATGGTGTGCTTCGAATCAGCTCAGCACCATGTCACATGACTGCAGGGCGCTAACATCAACAGGACTGTGACAAAAAAAAACTATTTGTAATGAACTGCTGTTATTCATGGCCTTACTGTACCAACTCACTGGCTGTTCTGTGCCTTTTAATAGCGTCTCTGTATTTTGTCATCAGTCTGACTTTGGAATTCATCACTATGCAGCAACTAATTATAATATGTGCAACAGATCGAGTCATGGGCAAGTGATGATTTAGAAATTATAGCATTTAATAGCAACAAATTTAACTGGGAGCTGAAACTACATCCATCCTTCTGCATTGTATGGGTAGTAGCTTGTGGAAGATCACTGACTGAACTCAACCCCACTGAACACCTTTGGGATGAACTGGAACTGGAGGCTTCTCAACATCTCAACATCAATACCTGAGCTCAGCTAATGCTCGTGTATCTGAATGAACATGAATCCCTACAGCCATGCTCCATCTAGTGGAAGGTTTTCCCAGAAGAGAAGAGTCGAGCACTTTATAAAAGCAAAGCAGGAGTGAAACTGAAATGGGACGTGTGACAAGCACAAACGGGTTTGATGGTCAGGTGTTCACACATTTGGCCAAATACTGTATTTCTGGGGTTCTGAAACTTTTTTTTTGTTAAGCTCAGATAGCAATAATCAGAAATTACAGTCCTGGTATTTAGAAACGTCATATTCCATTACTACAAAGAAATGCCCAATCCAATTCACTTCAATTTACAAAATCTGATGATATCTTATATATGTATATTTTCTGCACCACACACACGCGCACACACACATTGCAAACTGCTGCTACAGACTAAAATATTGCTCGCATACGGTTTAGATTATGAACACAAACTGCAAGCACTGCAAATTATAGCATGGAATGTTACCGCTGTCATCTCTGGTGAAATTGGTTTAATAGGTGCTCCGAATTAAACAAATTATTTTAAAAATATTATTTCCCACTCGTAAAAGTAATGCTTAAAATCAGTTTTTGTGCACATTAAAAAAAATCTCCAGTGTCCCCATTTACATCTTTCGTATCTAAATACCTTCAACCTACAGCCTTAAATTTAGACTTATACCTAACTAGTACAAAATTCTGGAACTGGTGACTCCTTCCATAAATGATAAATAAACATCTCCTCGATATAGGACCTTCAGCACATCGACAAGTAAAAGGTTTCAAATACAAATGTGTTTCTATAAGCATATTAATATGAGTGTTACAGCTGATGTTCAGACAAATTAATGCACACCCGTTCTGACCAATCAGAATCAGAATTCAACCTATACACTGCGTCCTCGTGTGTGACTCTAAGCTGTGATGGTTTCTCTGCCACCAGATGGCAGTATTTCTACACATGTGTCTTCCTTGCATTTTTTCTTTCTTTCCTTTTTTTCCCCATTTCATTCATATACACAGAAAAATCAGCTCCCCTGTTGGCTTAGCTATTCATGAGCAGACGGACTAAAAGCATGTAGAGCGGCTGAGGAAGGAAAGAAAAGGAGAATAAGAAGCGCTGGAAATGTTCTCGGTGCTGTGAAAGCTGATTGGTATAATCCAAGCCCCCGTTAACTGAATGGCGAAATCAGCGTACGCCGTGAATCGTATGAAAATCGGGAAATTAATGCACGCTTTGAACGAATGCGTCTTTTCCCATTGTAGCCATTTCTATAAATTTGTAAATCTCTCTCTTTAGGAGGAGGAGGTGGAGAGAAAAAACTTGGGCTAATTAGAAAGCAGTAGAGAGAGCGATCGAGAGAGAGAGAGAGAGAGAGAGAGAGAGAATGAGATGCTAATGCAGGCTTTTATCAGGTTATTGAAACTTCCCATACAGACCGAAGTGCATGAAAATGAGTGAGAGAATGGATGTTGGTGTAAATTTCCATGTGTGTTTCCACACAGGTCTTTTCCCCCCGAATGCTGGTTGCCAAGGCGGCGTCGCCATGGCTGCGGTGCAACTGAACTGTACCACGGGCAGAGAGCGATCGCTAAATCAATAAATAATAAAACAAAATTACAGGAAACAGGTTGAACTGTTTAACCTCATACGCAGCACTACTGTATATTAACCACCACGTAAAGACTGTAAACACTTTTTCCACTCTGTGGGATTTGAACGCTCTGCTCGTAAAACATCTCATGAATTCTCCATTCCGATTGATCAGAATTGGGCAAATAGGTTTGGATTTATGGTCATTTGTACTTGAACTTGTCTAACTTTTGAGAATTCTTAGTCTATATATAAAAAAATATAGCTGAAGATGTTGAGGTTCTCTTTGGGAGTGACAAGGATGGATAGGATCAAGAATCAGTTCATCAGAGGGACAACCCATGTGAGATGTTTTGGAGATAAAGTCAGAGAGGCCAGATTGAGGTGGTTTGGACATGTTCAGAGGAGAGATTGTGAGCATATCGGTAGAAGGATGCTGAGGTTGGAACTGCCAGGCAGGAGGTCTAGAGGAAGACCAAAGAGGAGATTTATGGATGCAGTGAGAGAGGACATGAAGTTAGTTGGTGTGAGAGAAGAGGATGCAGAGGATAGGGTTAGATGGAGGCAGATGACCCCTGAAAGGGAACAGCCGAAAGACAAAGAAGAAGAAGAAGAATATTTTATTTATTTTTTTACTTTCTACATTGTAAAGTTTTGCTGAAGGCGTCCAAAAACTGCATGAATCTCCTTTGAACAGTTGATATTGAGATGTTTCTGCTACTTCTGCTCTGTAAAGACTTCATAACGCCTCTAATCTGAGCTGCTGTTAATTGGTCATTTTTCAGGCTGATAACTCTAAATGAACTTCTCGTCTGCAGCAGAGGGAGGTTTTGGTCTCGTCCTCCTGGGACGGCCTTCATGAGAGACAGTTTCATTATGGTGCTGGACGGATTTTGCAGATGCACTTGACACAATACTGTTCTTGCAGGAACTATTACAGAAAGGCCGACCTCTGTGTCTTACAATAACAACTAACTGCTGTTTTTCTTGTTGTTGCGTAATTACCTAATTCCATATGTGTTATTTTATAGTTTTGAAATCCGCAGTATTGTTGTAGAATTCAATGTGTTTTCTTTATTTTCAAGACCATTTACATTAGTAGATTCTCACTGAAGGCATCAAAACTATGAATGAATACATGTGGAGTTTGTACTTAACAAAAAAAGGTGAAATAACTGAAAACATGTTTTATATTCTAGTTTCTTCAAAATATCCCCCCTTTGCTCTGATTACTGCTTTGCACACTCTTGGCATTCTCTCGATGAGCTTCAAGAGGTCGTCACCTGAAATGGTTTCCAACAGTCTTGAAGGAGTTCCCAGAGGTGTTTAGCACTTGTTGGCCCCTTTGCCTTCACTCTGCAGTCCAGCTCATCCCAAACCATCTCAATCGGGTTCAGGTCCGGTGACTGTGGAGACCTTTTTTTTGTTAAGTACATAACTCCACATGTGTTCATTCATAGTTTTGATGCCTTCAGTGAGAATCTACTAATGTAAATGGTCAAGAAAATAAAGAAAACACATTGACAGAAAGATGAGAAGGTGTGTCCAAACCTTTGGCCTGTGCTGTACATATAAAGAGTCTCAGTCACAGCATCATAAGTTTAGTCTAGCTAGTGAAATAACAAGAAAGAGCAACACAGATTCCCTAAAGAATTCACAGGCACGCATTTGTGGACTAATGAACGAAAGCTAATGGAATTAAGACTTGGGAATATCAGAAGCTAGCTTGTGAACTAATAATAATAGCTAGTGGACTAATAAAGGCTACAAGTGAAATAACCGAAACTAGAAAGTTAGAGTAACTAGATTACTAACCGAAACTAACGAGTTGAGTAACAGAGTCTAGTTAGTGGACTACCTGAAGCTGCCAAGTGCCCTAACAGAGGCTACTAAGTGAAATAAGAGAAACTAGTAAGTAGTATTTTAGAGATTAACTAATGTACTAGCGGAAACTAGTCAATGAACTTACAAAGACTAGCAAGTGAAATAACAGAGACTACAGGAGCTATTGAATAAAAGAGACTAGCTAATGGGCTAAAATAGGCTCGCTAGTGGAATTACTGAGTCTAGTTCTTTTTAAATATATATATTACTTATGTATACTGAATTACAATATAGTTTTATATTAGAATACAGACAGGTCCACATTAGAACTTTGGATAACGCGCAGCACACTTGTGCAAACCAAGTGTTGCTAACTTTTCCGACATTTGAATTAAAAAGTGAGCTCTTATTGATTTATATCTGAACTCCTATAATAGGGCTCTTCCTTCACCCCATTTCTGTACAAAGGGTCAGAGGTCACAGGGCAGCCCGGGAGCATGATGCTGCTGCTCTCTTACTTGACGTTAGCGCTGCATGTTTGATTAGCTTCTCTCTTCTGCCTCTGTGATTTTAGAGGACTTGATATTCCACAGGCTGCCGTGACCCGGTCAGGCTCAGCCGCTCAGTGGCATTTTGCAGCACTCTCACTCTCTCTCTCTCTCTTTCACACTCTCTCTCACACTCTCTCTCTGTGTGTGTGTGTGTGTGTGTGTTCTTGCGTTAAAGTCGCAGGTTGTGCAATGGCCCAGAGTCCCTCACATGAGCCGGTACCTGCAGAGTGACCACACAGCCTCTGACTCCAGATATTCCTCCTCTTCTGTCATGTTTTAGATATTTTTGCAGTGAACTCGAAGCTCAGGTAGGAGAGCTGCTCCTCTACGTAGACGGAATTGCTCATCACAGAATCAAACCGGACTCAGCTGCTGTCAATCAGAGACTCGTGAACAGAGGATGGTGAAAACAGTTCTCTGGATAAAATCAAAAGCTAGAAGATTTTTTAAATAATTTAAATTGTCACTTTTTCATATGCGAGGTTTGCATTGGGAGAACATGCCTATCTCTTTAGTGCTCTAAATATTCATATCTATATTTTGATTTAAACCAGGAGTAGGAGTTGCAGAAACTGAAAAAAAAAATCTGTTTGTTATTTAAATGGTGGTGATTATTATTATTATTATTATTATTATTATTATTATTATAGTGGTGGCACGATGGTGTAGTGGTTAGCACTGTCACCTTGCACCTCCAGGGTCCAGGTTCGATTCCCGGCCAGGCTCTGTTTGCATGTTCTTCCCGTGCTTGGTGGGTTTCCTTCGGGTACTCCGGTTTCCTCCCATAGTCCAAAGCCATGCAGGTTTGGCTAATTGGCATTCCCAAATTGCCCGTAGTGTGTGTGTGCCCTGCGATGGATTGGCACCCTGTCCAGGGTGTACCCTGCCTCATGCCCTAAGCCTCCTGGGATCGGCTCCAGGTGCCCGTGACCCTGAATACAGGATAAAGTGGTACAGAAGATGAGTCAGTGATATTCTATTATAAAGAAACTAGTGACAAGACACTCCGAACTACGACTCGGAAGGTCCCAAGTTAAAACCCCACGACCACTAAGTTACCACTGTTGGGTTCTTGATCAAGGCCCTTAAGCCTCAGCTGCTCAGCTGTACAGTATAATGAGATAAGAATGTAAGTCGCTCTGGATAAGGGCGTCTGCTAAATATAGTGCTTGGATCCCATCAAGGTAGAAAGTTTTTTCAGCTGTCTGGGATTCATGTCTGAAATACTGCCCTCCCAGGAACTCCTTTAATGTTTGACCAAACACATGTAAAAAGTTTTGAGAATGGTCAGGACTGTATGGGGATGTGGCAATAACTCCCAGCTGAGTTGGTGTTGGTGTCTCTTGACAAGTTGGCGCCAAGTTATTTAATTTCAAGGATCGGGCGTTCCACTGAATGTTCACGGCAGCGGTTGTAGTGTGCTCTGAGGCACCACGGGTGGGATCGTCATTCCTGGATTGACTTGAACGCCTGTCACTGTGTATGCTGTATGTTTAGAATAGATTCGAACATGCTAGAATATGAACCTATAGCTGGACAAAATGAATGAAAATTAACTTACACCAATCAGAATGGAGAAGTGAGCAGCACTTTGGTGTAGCATCCCATACAAGATTGCTACCGCCATATGTGTGATACTGTAAATGTACTGTAATTATTGGAAATATGTCAATTTATTTATTACTTTTTTTTTTTAACGGAGGAGCAGGTAGATGGCACCATGGTGCGCTCATTTTCTGTTCTTATCTTTGGATGTGAAATTGTCACAGTGTGAAGAAAATGAATCGTGGCTGGTGTGAATGATGTTGTTGTAATATGAAAATTACAGTGTACCCCAGTCTCCGTCTAGAATTGTCGTCTAAAACATACATTAACTTCTCTCCATGGCGCAAGATGCAAAACAACACTCAAGCAGCGTGTGGGTGTTTGAGCCATTACGCACAGCGGATTCGTTTTCTGCTCTCGCGCCGTTCCTCGCTTCGCGCTCCTGCTGTCTGCGAAGAAGGAAAAAACGGAGCGGTGGCACCACGGATCTTAAAGACATTAAGATGATTTTCAAGCAAACACAAAATAACACCGAGGGCGTGCTCGAGTTTGGAGAGAACCTCGATGGAGCCGAGAGGAACCCGGGGTTATTTCTAGTGCGCTGTCTTATTGAGGGGAAAGAATACATTCAAAAAGACATCCCTTTTTAAGATGGCCTTGTTTCAGCTCCTGTGTGGCTTCTCTGAATGTTTGTGGCCTAAGGACACACTCGGAGTATCTGCTCGTTGAAAATGTTAAAGGATGCTGTCAGATAAATAAAAGCGAAAACTCAAATTGCCGTAACACCTTTAAGCAATCGACAAACACCGCTTTGGTAAACGGACTGGTGAAGATTTTTGAAACATGCCTCCAGCTTTGAGGCCGGTTTTGTTTGCCAAGGATCACTACAAAGAGGAGGGGTATTGAATTCCGAAGATCGCCTTTTCGCTGTGTACATTGTGTTTGGTTTGTAAGCTTGATGAAGTCTTGGTAGTGAATCAAATTAGTGTGTGATGATGTTAGCAATAAAACACTGCTACTGAATGAAAATAATCAGCAATAAAATAATGAGAAATGAAGTAGAGTTATTCTTACACAAGTGAGTAATTATTATTGTCTTACAACAGAATGTCCCAAAGTTATGATAAAATGATAATCATGCATAAGATAATCATATAAAGTTATATTATGCATCATTATGACGATTCATTCATTGATTTCTTTACACCTCTTACCGTGTACAGGGTTGCAGGAAGCCTGGGGTCTATCAGAGGAGACTTCGGGCACACTGCGGGGTACACTCTGGGCAGGGTTCCAATCCACCGCCGGGAACAACACACACATACACTCAGACACACTATGGGAAATTTGGGATTGGGAATGACAGTTAGCCTAATCTGCATGTCTTTGGACTGTTGGAGGAAACCGGAGCACCCTGAGGAAACCCAACAAGTACAGGGAGAACCTTTTTACCATTTCTCGTTTTCCTTCCACTTCATAATTATGTGCCACTTTGTGTTGGTCTGTCATATAAAATCCCAATAAAATACATTCATGTTTGAGCTTTTGTAAGCTGTATGTGCAAGAAGTGCACTCAGGGTTCCGGGGACCGCATGGAGGAAGCATGTCCTGGCAGTTGTCACTTTAACAAACAGTTGAAAATTGTAAGGAAATTTTCTCAGCCCTACCTTCCATAATGAATGTTGGGCCAGAGACATAAGTACCTATTGCTTCACATGTCATTTGTTCAGCAGTGCTATCGTCCGTAACTAGGGTTATTGTATGATAATAGATTTCTCACTTTGAACACATTAGACCAGGGGTCATTACCTGGAAGAACGAACCAAGCGCTCAGGAAGCAGGACCAGAAGAAAGAAATGGTCATTATTTAGCCTTTCTAGTTTTCCAAACAAGGTAGTGGCTTCTGTATTGCATTTGTGTTTTACGTTATATTTGAAAACGAATAGACAAATACATTGCTTGTGTTTTTTTTTTTTCCTTTGTCGTGCCACTAGACAAAAATGCTAGCATGATGTACCACCACTACTACTACTACTACTATAAAGATGTATATAACTATCAGAATGGTTTTCAAACATATTAACAAATTTTATCACAACCATTTAATTGGAATTTTATGTGATGGGCCAACACAAAGTGGCACATAATTGCGAAGTGGAAGGAAAATAATTTTTTCAATTTATTTTTTTTTTTTTACTAATAAAATTCTGAAAAGTGTGGCATGAATTCCCCCCTGATCCCCCTGACTACAATCCAGTGGAACCAAATGCCTTCAGAGGTCAACTAATTAGTAAATACAGCTGTTCTGTGAAGCCCTCAGAGGTTTGTTAGAGAATAGCAGCAAGCAAACAGCATCATGAAGCCCATGATACACACCAGATAGGTCAGGGATAAAGTTGTGAAGAAGCTTAAAGCAGGGTTAGGTTATAAAAAAAAATATTCCAATCTCTGAGCATCTCACGGAGCGATGTTCAATCCATCATCTGCTGTCACGTTTGCAGTTTGAGACAAGCCATGTGGAATTGCAAACAGGACTTCTTACGGCATTCTTTCAATGACGACTTTCTTCTTGCTTCTCTTCCATAAAGGCCAGATTTGTAGAGTGGAAGACTAATAGTTGTCCTGTGACCAGATTCTCCCACTTGAGCTGGGGATCTCTGCAGCTCCTCCAGAGTTACCCTGGGCTTCTATGCTGCTGCTCTGATTAACGCTCTCCTTGCCCGGTGTGTCATTTTGGGTGGATGGCCATGTGTTGGTAGGGTTGCAGTAGTGCCATCTTCAAATGATAGATTGAACAGAGCTCTGTGAGATGTCTATCAAACCTCTGAGGGCTTCACAGAACAGTTGTATTTATACTGAGACTAAATTAGGGGGGGGGGGGGGGTCAGGGGTAGCTCAGTGGTTAAGGCATTGGATTACAGTTCAGTAGGTCCCAGGTTTAAATCCCACAACCACCAAGTTGTCCCTGTTGGGCCCTTGAGCAAGGCCCTTATCGCCTGCTCAGATGTGTAATGAGATAAGGGCATCTACGAAATGCCTAACCGTAAATTACACACAGATGGACTCTATTTACCAATTAGGTGTCTTCTGAAGACAGTCGGTTCCCCTGGATTTTAGGGAAGGGTATCAGAGTAAAGGGGTCTGAATACAAATGCATGCCATTTGTAAAAAAAAAAAAAATTATAATAATAAATTTAAAACCATCTATCGTTTTCCTTCCACTTCACAATTATGTGCCACTTTGTGTTGGTCTGTCATGTAAAATCCCAATAAAATACATTCATGTTTGTGGCTGTAACGTGATAAAGTTATGGAAAAGTGTTAAGGAAAAGGGGTATGAATACTTTTTCAAGGCACTGTATATAAAGATTAAAGCATTGAAAACTAATCGTTGTGCCTCGTTGGATATCTTATCTGGATCCCTTGGAAGTTTTTATTTATGCATATAAGTCATATAGTTATTGAGAGAGCTAGAGAAGAGAGAGCGAGAGAGAGAGAGAGAGACCCACCCAGACAGCCTGAGACAGGAGAAGTGGAGCTAAAACGAGACTAAAGTGAGCCATCGTGGGTCACACCATCAATCCACGCCATTTGTTTTGACAGCCCTGAACACACACACACACACACACACACACACACACACACACACACACACACACCTACACAGGAGCATGTACGGTCTCAATGCTTTATTTATTCACAGTTTTTAGCACACGGGATGAAGCTCCCTTGAGAGGCAGAATCTCATTTTCTAAGCTCTCCAGAATATCTGCATCCTGAATATCTGCCATGCTGTTACCCAGAAACAGGTTCTGAACCCCTGGAGTCCTGCATTTTAGTAACATGCTCGGGGACAGGGGGAAGCTTTAATATAATACGATTTATATTCATGAAGACACTGTTTCATCCGGAGCGATTGTATTTTACTAAGGAAAAAGTGTGTTACTCATACTCGCAACTAAGTCAGTATATAAATACTGCAAACATACGGTATATATATATATATATATAAATACGGATATCACTAGTGGCACTCAGGGTTTAAGCCGAGCGTGCACGGGGTGTGTGGCTGGGATCAAATGCTAATTGCACCATCTGCTGTTAGCATCACGGAGTCAGGGGTGATACCAAAGGCCGAGTCTCAAGAGGACGGACGGGACACCCGGGCTCCATTTCATTCCTGCATCGAGCAACAGGATGGCGCCGTGCTTTTTTAAGAAAAGAAATCGTTCACATGTTCATGCTCATGACAGAAGCAGAGTTTCATTATCCTCGTGCCAAAGAAGCCGCCTCGTCTCCAAACGTAATGTTAGCGTTTAGCATATTTAATCTGATACTTGGCACAGGATGCACAGCGCGCTGGCAGGTGGCGAGGCTCCTACAAGTATTAAATGACCTGCTCGGTTACGTTACACCGTTGTGCCAGACTGGCAGTGTAACAGAAATTTGCGAGAAAATGAATGGCTGTAGCGATTAACGCGTGGAAAACATGCCACAACTTAACGACACCGACACTTGAGATCATTTCTGTGTGTTATGTAGGAAATTAAACGGAGCGCTGTTAGAGGAAAATAATCAGTGACACAATGACGATGATATAAATAAGCATTAATTTTAGCACCCTGAGGTTTATTATTTTTCCAAAAATTGTATCAAATAATTTTTTTTATGAAATGAATCACAATCTCTTTACACAATCCTAGTAACATTTATATATGTTTATTATATAAAGAGTAGTTACTTCACCAGCCTCTCTTTTCTTCTATCTTGAAATGAATAAGACACAATCACATCGTGTAATGATGCTGCTACGTCCCCATGTGACATTTTCCTGTTTCATTCTTTACCTTTCTGTTTCTCTTGTTAAAGCCTCCTCCGTGTTTTCTGGTTTGTTTCCCTGTTCCTACTTTCTACTTACGACGAGACCTCTATGTCCTCCCACTGAACGTCCACTGCATACTTCCTGCTTCCTCCTGCTTCCGTCAAAATTGCTTTCTAACAACTTCCTACTTGCAGGTGTTATTTTGCTTCCGAACTGCCCCGATCGTCCTTATTGTGTTTCCTGCCTCATTTCGTCATGTTCCCTGCTCTTAACTTCCTTTTCATGGACACTTCCTTCTTCCTATTCACTCCTTATTTCCTCTTTGTGGAAGTCTCCTGCTGTTCTCTTGTCGTCCTACTGTCTTCTTTCCTTGTCTCGTCTTCTTCCTACTTGCTCACTACTTCCCCTCTGAAACATCCTGGCTTAATTCCTTCCTTCCTTCCTACCTAAGTGTGTGTGTGTGCGTGTGTGTGTGTGTGTGCTTACGTGATTCGAGATAATGTACCAGTCACCTCAGGAAGACTGGCCTTTATTCAAAGAAAGGAAATCTTTGGGTCTCCGTAAGGTCACCATTTCTGGCTAATTAAAGAACATCCTCCTAATGTTGCACTGTTCCAGATAACATGGGGAGAAAATTAAATTTGCTCTCCTCCCTCAGCTCAGCGCAGCTCCTTCTAGCATGCAGGAAAGAGCATTCAAATGAAGCGTGAGCGGAAAACGCTAGATGTGCTGCTTTTGTGCGCGTTCCGTCTCCACAAAGCCATATTTCTGCACGTATGGCAGCGTGAACATCGGACAAATTAAAGCAGCTCTCACAGTATAACAGCCATAACTCATCAGACGACATTACAGGCGTTCGCTCAAATGCTTAGCAAGCAGGCAAGAAAGACTGAGAGAGAGAAAGAAAGAGAGAGAGAGAGAGAGAGAGAGAGAGAGAGAGAGAGAGAGAAAGTAGAAGTAGAATAAGCAGAAAGAGGTTCATCTCCTAAAGGCAAACCTATTTAATATTAAAGTTCATTCATACGGTTTTATATGAGGCTTGTGAGACGGCACATTAATCTTGCATGCTTTCAGGAATATGAGGGATGATTTCAGCAGCCTCGCAGACGCTAAGTGTAATGGGCAATGCTCAACCCACTGCAGGAGGCAGCCTGAAATCCCGCCGTCGAGAAGAGAGAGGGAAATTTCTTTTTTATCTTCTTCACAACTCTTTCGAACTGAGGCACTTTATCAAGCCGATAAGCGTGATAAATGGAAACAAACACACGCCCGCGTTTAAAGTTAATGGATTAAGAACGACTCCTTAGGTTAAACATTAAAAACAGGTTCATTGATTTTCATCTTACAAAAACCTACCACTCGAGACTATTTTATTCTGTCGTCTTTTTAACTTTCGATTTGGGAGTTGGTTTAATATTAAACATCCGCCCTAGGAGAGTGTAGGATTTAAGGGATGCGTCTTTGTCCTGAAGATGATATCGATATAGATATTAATGTATTGAATACAGACACAGAGTCGATATAATGTGATTTATAAGCATTCCAATGCCATGACATATAAAATGGTATACCTATGTTTCTGACACAAGTCTGCGGTTTCATCAATAAACGGCGAGGACAAAGCACATCGAGGAACATTCAAATCATCTCGTTGATGTTTGAAATGATGTTTGATGTTGTTTGAAATGAAGCGAGAGCAGGGAACAGGTGGAGGAAAATTTGGAGAGGTGGAGGTACGCCACCAGGGAGCAGAGGTAAAGAAGGTGCTGGATGTTAAGTACTTAGGGTCAACGGTCCAGAGCAATGGAGAGTGTGGAAAGGAGGTGAAGAGGCGGGTACAGGTAGGTTGGAATGGGTGGAGAAAAGTGTCAGGTGTGTTGTGCGATAAAAGAGCATCAGCGAGAATGAAAGGAAAGGTGTACAGGACAGTGGTGAGACCAGCGATGCTCTACGGCTTAGAGACAGTGGCACTGAAGAAAAGACAGGAGGCAGAGCTAGAGGTAGCAGAGCTGAAGGATGTTTAGGTTCTCCTTGGGAATGACCAGGATGGATAGGATCAAGAATGAGTTCAATTCAATTCAATTCAATTTTATTTATATAGCGCTTTTAACAATGGTCATTGTCAGAAAGCATTAATTCCTTCATTCATCTTCTAGCTTCACAAAAATTAAAGAAATTTAACAAAAATAATAATAATAATAATAATAATAATAAATAAATAAATAAATAATAAAAAAATTATAAAATAATAATAATAATTATAGAAAAGAAAATAATTGGAAGTGTGGATGTGTGAGAAAAATGTGCAGATAATAATAATGAGACGAATGAATGAAATGTCTCTGATGAGCAAGCCAAGGGTGACGGCGACGGTGGCAAGGAAAAACTCCCTGAGATGGCATTAGGAAGAAACCTTGAGAGGAACCAGACTCAACAGGGAACCCATCCTCATTTGGGCGATAACAGATAGAAATGATATAACATCTTGTGTGTTGTGCAGGTGAAAATTCAATATGACAGAAATTATTTAAATTGACATGAAGTTCAGTTCAGCATAGGGACGAGTCAGTAGGTGCAGAGGGCAGATGAGGTCTGGATCACTGGAAGCACAGGAGCAGCATGTGTAGCTCCAACCATCATAAAGCTGAATCCAGCTGGAGCTGGTCCTTCTCTGGATCTGTCAGGAACCTCGCAGGGTCGGCCTTTGTCTACTGAAGCTGGCAAAATCTCCCGATGCCTCGGGATGGGTAGAGAAATACAGAACATATGGGGAGAATTAGCGTAGTTGCCATTCGGTATAGGTGTACTGGAGTATGAGTACTGGGATGAGTTATGTGTATGCCAGATTAAAAAGATGCGTCTTGAGTCTACTTTTGAACTGAGAAACCGTGTCTGCTCCCCGAACACTGTCTGGAAGGCTATTCCAAAGCTTTGGAGCTAAATATGAAAAAGCCCTACCCCCTTTTGTAGATTTTGAAATTCTGCGAACTACCAGAAGTCCGGAGCTTTGTGATCTTAAGGCGCGTGGTGGATTGTAGCGCATCAGAAGACTGGTTAGGTATGTGGGAGCTAAACCATTTAACGCCTTGTATGTAAGTAATACTATTTTGTAATTTATTCGAAACTGAACAGGTAGCCAGTGCAGGGATGATAATATTGGGGTTATATGATCATATTTTCTGGATCTAGTGAGAATCCTGGTGGCTGCATTTTGGATTAACTGAAGCTTGTTTATTGAGGATGCAGGACAACCACCTAGTAATGCATTACAATAGTCCAGTCTGGAGGTCATGAATGCATGAACTAGTTTTTCTGCATCAGATAAGATGTTCCTAAGTTTAGCAATATTTCGAAGATGGAAAAAGGCTGTTTTTGTGATATTTGAAATGTGATTTTCAAAATACAAGTTACTGTCTAATATTACGCCCAGGTCTTTTACTGCTGAGCTGGTAGTAACAGTACATCCTTCTAAGCGCAGGCTGAATTGTGAAAGCTGTTGTGTGCTGGTTTTTGGGCCAATAAGTAATATCTCTGTCTTATCTGAATTTAATAAAAGAAAGTTATTGGTCATCCAATCTTTTATGTCCTGGACACACTCAGTTAATCTAGACAATTTAGGTATTTCGTCTGGTTTAGTTGAGATATATAATTGGGTATCATCAGCATAACAATGGAAACTAATCCCATGTCTTCTAATGATGTTACCCAAGGGAAGCATGTATATTGAGAACAACAGAGGGACAACCCATGTGAGATGTTTTGGAGATAAAGTCAGAGAGGCCAGATTGAGGTGGTTTGGACATGCTCAGAGGAGAGATGGTGAATATATCGGTAGAAGGATGCTGAGGTTGGAACTGCCAGGCAGGAGGTCTAGAGGAAGACCAAAGAGGAGATTTATGGATGCAGTGAGAGAGGACATGAAGTTAGTTGGTGTGAGAGAAGAGGATGCAGAGGATAGGGTTAGATGGAGGCAGATGATTCGCTGTGGCGACCCCTGAAAGGGAACAGCCGAAAGACAAAGAAGATGTCTGAAATGACTCTTTTGGCTCAAATGATTCACCAGGACAGGTTGAAGTTTCTTCTGTTTCCGACACAATTACTGTTACCATTTAATGGAAAAGAGAAAATAGAAAAAAAGTGATCTAATCCTGTATATAGAACCTATATAGGAAATGATGGAATAATAATAAAAAAATGCTAGTCCATTAGGTGAGTCTAAATAGCTAATACAGCTAGCATTCTTTATAAAGGTAAATCACACAAACAATTTTTCACATTAGTTGACACATTATTCAATTATTCAACTTATTTATTTATTTTTTTCTTTATTAATAGGTAATATATTAGGAACTTTGTAATACGTTTTTATTTATATTTGGTCACTTAAGTTATGCAGTCAGTTTCAGAAATATTTGTACCAAACAGTATATAAATGAGGCTTAGGGATTAGCACTGTGGACTCGCACCTCCCGGGTTAGGGTTCGATACCACCTCAGGTCTATGTGCATGGAGTTTGCATGTTCTCGACATGCTTGGTGGGATTCTTGTTCTTGTTCCACAGTCCGAAGACATGCAGATAAATCTTCTTCTTTGTCTTTCGGCTGTTCCCTTTCAGGGGTCGCCACAGCGAATCATCTGCCTCCATCTAACCCTATCCTCTGCATCCTCTTCTCTCACACCAACTAACTTCATATCCTCTCTCACTGCATCCATAAATCTCCTCTTTGGTCTTCCTCTAGACCTCCTGCCTGGCAGTTCCAACCTCAGCATCCTTCTACCGATATATTCACCATCTCTCCTCTGAACATGTCCAAACCACCTCAATCTGGCCTCTCTGACTTTATCTCCAAAACATCTAACATGGGTTGTCCCTCTGATGAACTCATTCTTGATCCTATCCATCCTTGTCACTCCCAAAGAGAACCTCAACATCTTCAGCTCTGCTACCTCTAGCTCTGCCTCCTGTCTTTTCTTCAGTGCCACTGTCTCTAAGCCGTAGAGCATTGCTGGTCTCACCACTGTCCTGTACACCTTTCCTTTCATTCTCGCTGATGCTCTTTTATCACACAACACACCTGACACTTTTCTCCACCCATTCCAACCTGCCTGTACTCGTCTCTTCACCTCCTTTGAACACTCTCCATTGCTCTCGACCGTTGACCCTAAGTACTTAAAATCCTGCACCTTCTTTACCTCTGCTCCCTGTAGCCTCACTGTTCCTCTTGGGTCCCTCTCATTCACTCACATGTATTCCGTCTTGCTGCGGCTAACCTTCATTCCTCTGCTTTCCAGAGCGTACCTCCACCTCTCCAAATTTTCCTACACCTGTTCCCTG
The DNA here is from genome assembly GCA_030522415.1 of Channallabes apus. NCBI lineage: Eukaryota > Metazoa > Chordata > Actinopteri > Siluriformes > Clariidae > Channallabes > Channallabes apus. Next base: position 4,242,506 of record CM060113.1, on the reverse strand, counting down.
CTCTCGCTACAAAGCACAATGTTATCTGCAAACATCATAGTCCATGGAGACTCCTGTCTAACTACATCTGTCATCCTGTCCATCACTAGAGCAAACAAAAAGGGGCTTAGAGCCGATCCTTGATGCAGACCCACCTCCACCTTGAACTCTTCTGTCACACCTACAGCACATCTTACCACTGTCTTACAGCTCTCATACATGTCCTGCACCACTCTAACATACTTATCTGCCACTCCAGACTTCCTCATACAACACCACAGCTCCTCTCTCGGCACCCTGTCGTACGCTGTCTCTAAATCTACAAAGACACAATGCAACTCTTTATTACCTTCTCTGTACTTCTCCATCAGCATCCTCAAACCAAATACTGCATCTGATGTACTCTTTCTAGGCATGAAACCATATTACTGCTCACAAATGCTCACCTCTGCCCTTAACCTAGCTTCCACTATTCTTTCCCACAGCTTCATTGTATGGCTCATTAGCTTTATACCTCTGTAATTGCCACAGCTCTGCACATCTCCCTTGTTCTTAAAAATCGGCACCAATACACTTCTCCTCCATTCCTCTGGAATCCTCTCATTCTCCAAGATCTCGTTAAACAAACTAGTCAGAAACTCTACTGCCACCTCTCCTAAGCACTTCCATACCTCCACAGGTATGTCATCAGGACCAACAGCCTTTCCACTCTTCATCCTCTTCAACGCCCTTCTCACCTCACTTTTACTAATATTTGCTACTTCCTGCTCCACAACAGTCACCTCTTCTACTCTTTGTTCTCTTTCGTTTTCCTCATTCTTCAACTCCTCAAAGTACTCCTTCCATCTTCCCATCACCCTCCTGGCATCTGTCAGTACATTTCCATCTCTATCTTTAATCACTCTAACCTGCTGCATATCCTTCCTATCTCTATCTCTTTGCCTCGCCAACCTGTACAGATCCACCTCTCCCTCCTTACTGTCCAGCCTAACATACAAGTCCTCATATGCTCTTTGTTTGGCCTTTGCCACTTCTACCTTCACCTTACGGTGCATCTCCCTGTACTCCTGTCTACTCTCTTCAGTCCTCTCAGAGTCCCACTTCTTCCTAGCTAGCCTCTTTCCCTGTATACACTCCTGGACTTCCTCATTCCACCACCAAGTCTTCTTGTCCCCTTTTCCCTTACCTGATGATACACCAAGTACCCTCTTACCTGTCTCCCTGATCACATTGGCTGTAGTTGTCCAGTCAACTGAAAGCACCTCCTGACCACCCATAGCTTGTCTCAACTCCTCCCTAAAGACTACACAACATTCTTCCTTTCTCAGCTTCCACCACTTTGTCCTCTGCTCTGCCTTTGTCCTCTTCACCTTCCTCACCACCAGGGTTATTTTACACACCACCATTCTGTGTTGTCTGGCTACACTCTCCCCTACCAACACCTTGCAGTCACTGATCTCTTTCAGATTACAACGTCAAAGACATGCAGATAAATGGCGTTCCCAAATTGCCTGTAGTGTATGAATGAGAATCTGGCAACCTGACCACTTAAGTATCTGTCACAGAAATTACGAATATATTTGATGTGCCAGATGACATGTGGGTGGACCTAAATACCAAACACCATAGGAGAACACATCAAGGCTTGGTAAAATGCAGCTTGTTTTTATAAAGGCTGCCAATATTTATGAAATCACAGTGTTATTGCCACTCTTTATGAAGTGGACCGACCAAATAAATGTATAAACCTATGAAGACCATTTTATAAAAATGAGCAAATGAATGTATAAAATGATCAGCACCCTTTTATTGGCAAGTTTTTTTTAATTATCGGCACCCTTTATACAAATGAGAATTTCTTTTTACATTATTTCTTGAATATGACCAGGTTAATGTATAAACTTATTGAGACCCTTTATTTAAATGAGCACTTAAATGTATCAGATTATTGCCACCTTTTTTTTTTTTTTAATAAGCATGCAAGTTTTTTTTTTTTTTTTGCTTTGCTTTGTTTTGTTTTGAATTATTGGCACCCATTATGAAGATGTGCACGATGAGGCTCCGTAAAGTTTTGCTTTAACACAATGTTGGTGTAATTTTGCTAAAAAGCTTTTCTTCCCCCTTCTTTTTCAATATTATTGGCAGCCCTACAAATGATATTTGCTAAAGCCTGCCCTGGAGACATGAACAACCTCAATCTGTTTTTAGTAATGTCAAAGAAGAACATTTGCTGATTCAAAATGTTAGCAGAAGAAATAACCTTTTTGTTAGATGGCCAACAAAATCCATTTTAATTATAAATAGATGCAAAGCATGATGTGCTGTTCTTTAATTAATTATATATATAAAAGAAAACAATTAACTGTTGAGAAATTGCTGTGATATAAAATGAGTAAAACATGCCTAGGTGTGCATGCCGTTATTACAAAACCATCAGTAGCAGTAATTGCAATCTGTCACTGATTATTTTCCTATAAAAGTAGGAAGCCTTCTTTATATATCATCATTATCCCCCCACTACACTTATAATGAACTGATAAGAACTCATAAGAAGAGGAAATTACCACTACATTCGTGTTGGTTTCATTAATTAAGTTGAAATGGAAAGTGGAGAAAAGAAACAAACTCGAGAGTTTCCTCCCAGCCAGAGGCCATTGTTTCCCCTCCCTTCTCCTGCATTTTTGATTTCTCTCACCCTCTGTGTCTCAACCTTGTTGAGCTTCCCTCTCTTTAGTCCTCTCTTTCTGACCATGGCTGCCCTCAACACGCTCTCTGAATGATAAGAGCTGTAAAGAAAGAAAAGCAGGAATAAAGCACTCTCCCTGCAGCTCTAGTCTGTTCCTTCTGACTCACGCTTGACCCTTTCAGTAAGGCAGCGTGAGAGATTTTTACTGCCCACAGCACGCTCTGAGAACCAGCATAAAACCACGCTCTGTCCGCGCTTTATATCACAGGAACCCAGGACATAAAACATCCGGCGTGAAATTATACTGGACTGAGTTTTTTTGAGGTTTAGGTTTACCGTGTTTACACTCGGGTTGTGTGCGGTCGCTCAGCTTGTCCAATCGGAGCAGAGAAACAGATACGTCTTGACATCGATTGCTTCAGTCTGGCCAGCTGCCCTGATGAAACCCAAACCATCAAACATCATGACAAACTCGCATTAGAAGAAAGCAGGAAAATGGACAAAGAAATGAGGATGGTGATGTCATTGTGCATGATTGCACGACTCTTCCAGCTCTTCTGACTCGATCAATCGATGAGAGATGTTTCTTCTGGAAGCATGGCCTCCTTGACCTGTACTCCCTCAGTAGAGCTCTAAATGACCGATATTGATGTGTTCTTCGATGGGCTCCTTTGTGTCTGGATCGAGACGTCAACCAGAGACGCTGAAATACAGCAGAATTACTACTGAAGGACGCATGGAATAAATGATACAGCACTGTAGTGTTGTATTGTGTACATACTGTACACTACCTGGTCAGAAAGTAAATAAATAAACAAATAAATAAATTCACACACTATAATATTTCATTGAGTGCTTTTAGCTTTAATTGCAGCACACAATGTGGCGTCTAGTTCATGTGTGAAAATGATTCCTCATGCTTCCAGATCCACTCTTTCACAGTCTGAGTCCTTTAAAATGGTGCGAAGAAAACCTCCATAGATGTTTCAGTACATTCAGGTCATCAGCTGACTTCAGTTTATTGCCCCATAATGTTTCTGGGTCTAGACCTGACCGACTTAAGCAACCCCAGATCATAACACCATCTCCAGAAGTTTGTACAGTTGGACACTATGCATGATGGGAGCATCGCTTCATGAGCTTCCCTTCTTACCCTGACACGCCCATCACTCTGGAATAGGGTCAGTCTGGACTCATCAGGTCACATGACCTTTTTCCATTGTTCCAAAGTCCAGTCCTTATGGTCTTCAGCAAACTGTAGTCTTTTATTTCAGATGAGTCTCACTAACAAGTGGTTTTCTTCGACACACAGCTGTTTAGTTCCAGTCCTACTGACAACTGCTGACTTTTTTTTCTCATCTATCATCAGCAAGAGTTCAGGTGATCTCTAATCATGCTCATTAGTTATAATATTTTAATTCTGACCACATTTCTTCCATGACACTACCCATCTAGGATTTAAAGATGCACCGGTTGTTTCCTAACCCCATTACAGGAATGTTAGTGTTTTCTTTGCTTTGCTTTGCTTCTTTGCCAGTAATTTGACTCTAATGAAACACATGTTGAGCTATTGAAGGAGTTCCTGGGAGGCAAGCGTTTCAGACAAACTACTAAGAAATCTTTCTACCTTGATGGTATTCAAGCGCTAGTGAAACACTGGGATAAGTGCATTAGTGTAGCAGGAGATTATATAGAGAAATAAAGGAAGATTTTACACTCAGAACTGTCTTCTGTTATTCTGCACGGTCAAAAGTCCAGGGCGGATTTGAACTCACCTCGTAGTTGAAGTTAAGGATTTAGTGGTTGTCACCGATTCATCTTGACAAAATTTGGACATGAATTGGATTTGGACTTGGTCTCGGGTCATCCTCTACTTGTCTTCGGTTTGACAAGTACGTTCTTGACTACAGCTCTGTGCAGTACATCAGCAACTACAACTAAATTCATGAACTGCTCTAAATTTTGTATCAACTCTGGAATGATTAGTCAATACGGATTATAATTGCACTTTAATAATGTTTTTTAGACTTACAAATAGATTTTTTTTTCTTTCTTTCTTTTTTTTTTTTTTTTAAAGGTCAACGTTCCTGATAATAAATCAAAGTTAGACGTGAATTGAATGAAAGTGATAAATCACTCCCTTTTTCCTTCTCCATGTTGCACACACACAAGCATTTTTCTCTTCCTTTTACAACATCTTGTTCCCCCCTCTTCTACCCTTTCTCTCCCTCTCTGAATTTCTCTCATCCTCATGCAGCACTAAATCTCTTCCCGGCGACTGTAATGGTCTGTGAATGAAAGGGAGGTCAGGATGTGAGGCTGCTGAGATCTGTAAGTGCCCGATCGATACGCCAATTGGATTTGCCCGCTCGCATTAAGCAGTGCATCTAATACCCTCCTCCGGCCCTCAGTGCAGCACACCATCATTTAATTACACTCAATGTGTTACAACCGCACCGACTCAGGTCAGTCTTTTTAATCAGAGGCCAGAGCTAGCACTACCCAGGCCGGGCTTAATGGAAACCCATCAAACACTGGCAGGCAAACAGAACACTGAGGATACAGACACTGCTAATCAAACATCAAGCTACACTAGTCATACTAGTGTCTGTTTTATGAAACAAAAATTAATGTTTGACCACAGGCGACGTCAGGTAATGAGAACAGTCCGGGTCCCCGGGGACGAGTTCAAATTGTTTACGCCGACAACGTCGCCTCGAAGTAATTAAAGCTATCAGGGAACGTCAGATTCATAATCGTTCCGCTTTACTGGAAGGCGAGTGTCGCACGACCGACTCACGTCAGAGAGCGAAATTAAATCTCGGCTCTGTGTTTGTTTGTGATGATCTCCTATTTACATTCATATTCGCTTCCAAATTGTGTTGAGGAATTGCTCTGCGATGGACCTCAGCTCCTTCCAGAGTGCATGGCTTTACCATACACACACACACACACGCGGTATTACTGCGATACACCCTGGATCCATAACCAGGAGAAAGCGTTTAATTAAGATTAATTAATGAATTAATTTAGAAATTATTTAAATGTACAGTCATACTTTGAAATGCATCTCGTTGCAGATCCGCTTGCAGCTTCACAGTTTAGCTCGACACAACAGCAGCACTCCAAACATGTGTTTCATTTGTTCTTTTTGTGTTTTAATGCAGATTCTACACCAGTCAGAAGTCTGATCATCACTTGTGTGTCACCAATCTGTCATCAAACTAAATAAATAAATAAAGTACATTACATCATATATGCATATGTTCTATTTTTTTATTAATATATTTATAAATGAATTTGTTTAAATTAATTGATTATTTAAGCCATAAAATGATCTCTGACATCATTATTATTATTAGACATGACACAATAATTCAATGTTACTTTTTATGGAATGCCTTTTTTTTTTTAATACACTGAGCAGTCATGGCATTACAACACAAAACACTAGGCCCAGTATTGTGTAGACCGACCGCCCTTGTGCTGCACGGGCAGCTCAGGCACCTCAAGGGCGTGACTCCATAAGACCTCTGGCAAGACAGGCTGCGCTGCTTCATTGTTTTTTCTGAAGGGTCGGATGGAACGAGCTGGTTTTTGGTCTCCATGAGCATAAATGAGCCAATGATGCTGTCCCCAGTTTACTTGTTTATAATTGATAATCAATGTTAATGTTTTGAATGATCAATGTATATACCTCTTTTGTTTTTCACATACAATTTTTGTACAAGATGGGCATTTGTTTTTGTTTTTATTTCTGTTCATGCTTTTTTACACATTTTATGTAAATGAGTTTTTATTTTAATGTTTTACATGTTGATTATCCATATTTAGTCCAGAATGTATGTTTGTTTTATTTATAAATATGCTTTTTGTATAGTTAAAAATTAAGAATAGGCAAGTGTTTTTTTTTGTTGTTGTTTTGTTGCTTGCTTTAGACAGTATTTTTTTTTCAAAGGGAAATGATTCACTTGTATGCCATGCTTGTTTTTTTTTTTCTTTTAACAAAACTCAACATTGAGTTTTTTATTATTATTATTTTTTTTTACATATAGGCAAATTTGGTCCTGTGTGATCATTACTTTCTTTCCAAGTTTTTCAAATATTTAAAAATGGATTTCTTCAAGAAAATATATCCTTCAAAAAAATGTAGAACAAATTACTGCAAGAATTGTGTAATGTATTGCCTAAGAAATGAGCTTTAGACCTATACTGACCCTGAGGTTTAATAATTAATAAATGTTTCCTGTACAGTGGGCTCTATATACAGCGGGCATCCATGTGTTACGACCCGGTCTATGTAGGTCGGGCTACAACAGGAAAAAAAAGAAAAAAATAATAAATAAAGAATAGCATGTTTGTTTATTTACAACTTACAATCCCCCATAAGTGGATGTGAGCTTCAGAATAAAACAAATAATAAAATAATTATTCTTAGCCTCCAAGTGGCGCAGTGGTAAAGCGCTCGCCCTGTCATCCGGAGATCGCTGGTTCGAACCCCGGGTGTTTTCCTCTCATAGCCGGAGGTCTAGAGAGAGCTGATTGGCCGAGCTCTCTCAGGGGGGCGGGATGAGAGGTACGTGCGCTCCCACATTAATCACGGCTCTACAGCCAATCAGTGGCGTCTGTGAGCTCGCGCACGCGGAAGGAGCGGCTAGCGCTTTCCTCCGAGTGTGTTACTCCACCCCTAATGGTGCGTGAGCGAGCAGTTCGAAAAGATGTGGTCGGCTGACGTCACGCGGTTCGTAGGAAACACGGGATAGTCTTCGCCCTCCCGACTGAGTGGTAGTGGTAGCCTTAATGTGGGAGCCCCCTAGGGACGGGGAGGAATTGGCTACGACTAATATTGGGGAGAAAATTGGAAACGCCTCAAAAAAATAAAAATAAAATAATTCTTACTAATCTCGAAGTACATTACCAAAAACTACCCATAAGATGAGAAACAAAAATACGGCCCACGACCCTTACTGCCTACAGTAGGTAACCAAAAGCGAGAGAAGACTTTCTGCAAACCACTATTTACAAATTTGAGTTAACCCCTACAGTACATTTTCAGACCCCTTCTTATGCTTAATGCCTAGGGTACCTTTATCCTTAAGCAATTAAACACCACTGCCTGAGACGGTTGCTGTTCGACATGCAGTTGTGATCTATAAAAACAGTAATAAGGTCAGCAGTAGAAACAATATAAACTTCAAAATATTGAAAAGTGCGCAGAAGGGCAAGGGCTTCTTTCTCACTAGTGCTATAGGTCACCTGATGATGATTAAACTTATGAGAAAAGAAGCAGGATGATCTATGCCACCTGGATCTTCCTGAATCAAGACAGCACCTGTACCACTGGCATCCAACTCAAGTTTGAAGGGTCTCGTAAAATCGGGAGCAGAAAAGACAGGTGCAGTACATAAAAGCCACTTAACAGCCTCAAATGCCACTTTACAACAAACAGACCGCACAGAACTAACTGAGTTATGAGAGAGATTTGTGAGAGGCAGCACAACATCCAAGAAATTCTTACGAAAATAACTTTTGTAATTCTTTTGTAACCAGCCAAAAAAATAAACTCAACAATTTAAGACCCACTATCCTGCTAAAGGTTTTGAACCAATCATTGACTTGGCCAAATTCTTATAACCAATCAATGCAGGACACAGTACAAATGAAAATTTTGTACTTACTGTAATTTTGTAATGACTCACTTTCACTTATCGTCTATACAGCTTTATCCTGTATACAGGGTCACCGGGGACTGAAGCCCATCCCAGGAGATTTAGAGCGCGAGGTTGGGTACACTATGGGCAATTTGGTAATGCCAATTAGCCTAATCTGCCTGTCTTTGGACTGTGGGAGGAAATGGGAGTACTCAGCGAAAAACCCACCAAGCACGGGGAGAACAAGCAAACTCCGTGTACTCAAGGGCGGGAACCGACTCAGGACTCTACAGGTGCAAGGCAACAGTGCTAACCTCAAAGCCACCATGCCAGATTTGTAATAAACAAAAATGACTATATTTTTTCTTTTATTTTTCTTATGTCGCTTATGTTCCTTAGGAGTCTCAGTACTAATCACATGTGAAAAACTCGTGATCAAATAAGAAATCTTCTGTAAAGCGTTTAAGTCACATTATGGCACCTCATGAGAAAACACGCAAAGAACTTCATCATACAGAATATTTTTTCCGAGGCCTGCTAATATGTCTGCCATGAAAGAGATAAAAGTGTGAGAGATTGAGAGATGATTCCAAGAAGATGACAAGAAAAAAAAAAAAAGACCGGAAAAGCCACAGAGAGCTGGAGACAGCTGCTGAGATAAACATTTATTTTCGAGTTTTTAATTAAAATGAAAACAGACCATCGATTGTCTCCGCGGCATGAGCCGAGTCAGAGCAAGAGGCATCCATCTTGTTTGAGCGGACGAGAAGACGTAGCGGGACGTATCTGTAGAAACTCCATTAGAGTAATTAATACCTCGGCTAATGAAGAGCCCAGCTGTCTTAAGCATTGGCGGTGTGAAAAAGCTCACTTGCACCTAAACACACCATCTCAGCCTGACGAGGAGACGAGGCGTAATCGACTGATTAATCTCGCTATAAGTTCTGCTTTGAAGCTTGTGTGTTCTTTTTATTCTAATTGCATCGACTCGGTCCCCGGAGATCGACGGGATTGCAGTAGCTTTAAAGTTAATTATCTCCAACAGCAGCTGAAAGGCGGGAAAAACGAAGTACGTATAATTACTTCTTTCACGTAATGTTCATTTTAACAGCTGTATATGAATCGAGTGAAATTCACTGAGGTGAGTAATGGAGATGAAGATGTCTGAAGATCTCAATTTCAGCTCAGAGTTTCCCAAACAGTTCATCAAAATGTACATCCTGACTTTTCATGAAACTCGAAGAAAGATCTAAAAGCTATTCGCAATTACAGGAGTCAGGACTGATGGACGCGCTAAATAATCTAATTATAAATCAAAATGATAAATCTTAAGACCCTGAACATCTGGAATAGAGCCAACAATAAATGTTAACAAGAAAGTTCAAGCAAAAAGAAAGAGAGCGGAGAGGAGAGAATAAAACATCTTTAGAAAGTGTTTACTTTCTAAAATGCAGAATATGTTTTTAAAAACCTTATTTACAGATATGAAACAAAATATATGCCGAATATATCTCACCATCGAACTAGACATCTGTGAGTCATCAACTGCAATCAATGTGTTATTAAAATTTGTTAATCAGTTAACTAATTGATTAATTAATTAGTTTATTAGTTAATAAATGTATTAAGTTAACTAATAAGTAACATAAGCAATTGATTGATTAAAATATTTTATAATGTATCACTCCATATATCTGTCCTATATTTTGCTTGATTGATTGTTTAATCTAGCTATAATATTGTGTAAGAGTAGACAATTATCTCTGACATCATTAACAAAAAGGACATGTTATATTTCACATCTAAAATTATAAATGTGAAAACAAGATTGAAAGTTTTTTAAAGGTTAATTTCTTATATCTTTATATACCTTCATTTAATCCCTTTTTTCTTCACCTTATTTGTTGCCATGCACATGCTATTCATATACACCATGTTTGTTTTGTTTTTCACACGTAGGTTTTGAACAAGTTTTCATGTTTCTATTTATGAAATATTTTATACATTAATCTAAAGTGGCTTGCAAAAGTATTCGGCCCCCTTGAACTTTTCCACATTTTGTCACATTACAGCCACAAACATGAATCAATTTTACTGGAATTCCACGTGAAAGATCAATACAAAGTGGTGTACACGTGAGAAGTGGAACGAAAATCATACATGATTCCAAACATTTTTTACAAATAAATAACTGCAAAGTGGGATGTGCGTAATTATTCAGCCCCCTGAGTCAATACTTTGTAGAACCACCTTTTGCTGCAATTACAGCTGCCAGTCTTTTAGGGTATGTCTCTACCAGCTTTGCACATCTAGAGACTGAAATCCTCGCCCATTCTTCTATGCAAAACAGCTCCAGCTCAGTCAGATTAGATGGACAGCGTTTGTGAACAGCAGTTTTCAGATCTTGCCACAGATTCTCGATTGGATTTAGATCTGGACTTTGACTGGGCCATTCTAACACATGGATATGTTTTGTTTTAAACCATTCCATTGTTGCCCTGGCTTTATGTTTAGGGTCGTTGTCCTGCTGGAAGGTGAACCTCCAGTCTAAGTCTTTTGCAGACTCCAAGAGGTTTTCTTCCAAGATTGCCCTGTATTTGGCTCCATCCATCTTCCCATCAACTCTGACCAGCTTCCCTGTCCCTGCTGAAGAGAAGCACCCCCAGAGCATGATGCTGCCACCACCATATTTGACAGTGGGGATGGTGTGTTCAGAGTGATGTGCAGTATTAGTTTTCCGCCACACATAGTGTTTTGCATTTTGCCCAAAAAGTTCCTTTTTGGTCTCATCTGACCAGAGCACCTTCTTCCACATGTTTGCTGTGGCCCCCACATGGCTTGTGGCAAACTGCAAACGGGACTTCTTATGGTTTTCTGTTAACAATGGCTTTCTTCTTGCCACTCATCCATAAAGGCCAACTTTGTGCAGTGCACGACTAATAGTTGTCCTATGGACAGATTCCCCCACCTGAGCTGTAGATCTCTGCAATGAAATTGATTCATGTTTGTGGCTGTAATGTGACAAAATGTGGAAAACTTCAAGGGGGCCGAATACTTTTGCAAGCCACTGAACATCAGAATAAATGAAAAATGAAATAATCAAGGTTTTGGAATGTCCTAGGCAAAGTCCAGACCTCAACCCAGTTGAAATGTTGTGGCAGGGCCTTAAGAGAGCTGAACAGGCTAAAATTCCTGATCTAAGAGATTGATAAAGTCATACAGGAAAAGATTACCAAGTAATCGCTGCTAAAGGTGGATCTACAAGCTATTAAATTACAGGGGGACTTAACATTACTCATGTTTTTTTGGCTTTGCTTTTTGGCTTTTATTATACTTATATATATATATATATATATGTTGTTTGTCTGAGACTGTAGGATCAGATTATTTTTATTCTGTTTTTACACACAAAAAAACTGGGGGTACTAACTTTTCAATATAACTATAACTGGAATTGTTGGAGTTTAACGAGTTGACATGACACAATGTGTACAGTATGGATGACAAGTATCAATACATGTAAATTAATGTTAGGCACCTTAGCAATTTAGGTGCTCATTTATTTAGCTGGGCTAGCTAGGTAGCTATGGTAACTGAGATAAGTGGGAAAATTCCAACCAACAGCCAAGCTCTGTTCATTCTGCTCATTTGCCCATTTATGGATAAAACAGGGGTATAGGCGGAGTCAGCTCCTGACAAGATGGTAACGACCAGGATGCCCACCTTGGAGCTTCAAAACTGCTCTTCGGAAAACCTATGGGTGACATCATGAAGGGTTTGTCACGTTTTTCTACAGGCTATGAATACACCACCAACAAAGTGGGGACTTACAAATCAACTTTGCAAACCCAAAACAGTGGCTCAATTCCTGCCGGGTTGTTACTAAAGACCCACCGGACTGCCGCTCCTGTTCTAAACCCTAGCTGTATCCAACTCTCACTCCAGTTCTCGAGTCTGGTCCCGGCCTAGTCGTTAAGCTGTGCTCAGTCATGATGCTAAGCTCAGTTCCAGCCCAATGTTAATCTTAATCACAGTCCCCAGCTATGCCATAACCATCACATCACACCCATTTCCCAGGCCCAGTTTCTAAAACTAATCATTTCAATTATGTTCCCATGGTGTCCCTTGCTTTTCTATTCTTTGTTTCAGTGTGCTACTGCTCGCACATGTTCCTTGTTTTCAGCTCATCATTATTTAACGTTCATGTTTCTCACTCCTGCTGCTGTTTCACTACTGTATGTCTATTTCACTCTATTACTCCGTCCCAGGTTAGCCATAGTTTAGAGTTCACTTCAGTTTCGTATATATGTCTATGTTAAATAAAGATGTATTTGTGCTTACATCATGTCTTACCCCTGTGTCCTTCTTGCTGGGATCCTCTTGGATTTTTTCCCATTATAAGACATTTTAATTCAAACTGTGTATACTGTATATGGTTCTTAAAAACCCTGCCTTGTCAGCTTTTATTGATCAAAACCACACTCTCTCTCTCTCTCTCTCTGTCTCTCTCTCTCCCTCTCTCTTGAACTCACACACAAACCCAAAGATAAATAAACGCCCCTCACAGTTGGAAGAAGACTTCATTACACTTATGAGAAAGAGTGTGGCAGCGAATCTAATTCACTCACTGCAGCAACACACTCTTATTGCCTTCCAACATCCGTCTCTCCCTCCCTCCCTCTCTCTCTGTCTCTCTCTGTTCCTTCTCCATATGTGGCTCTCTCAGCCACTACTATATTCGGGTTGGCACTCACCTAGGGAGTCATCTGCGGCGGGGAAAAATAAATCCCTGATATTGTTAAGCATTATGAGAGCTTAATGTTCTAACACGTCTGGGCACTAATTGAATACGTTTCTCACTTTCAATAAGAAGAGCCGTTTTATTTTGGGCTGAAGGGAGTTACAGCAGCCTCGAGACACAGACAGACAGACAGAGATAGAGACAGAGAGAGAGAGAGAGCACTGTTGGGAGTTTAAAACTGTAATCGGTCTAATATTAGATTTCTTTATAGTTTACTCATCCAAAAGTGCCTGTAGGCTCATTAACCTTACATTACAGGAAACTGAACTTCCAGGAAATGCCTCAATACACTGACCACCTACTAAATAATGAATTATTTATATTTCAATATTTTTTCTCATGATATCAAGTGTAAAAATTCTACCTAATCCACAAAAACTTTTGAAGGTCATTCATTCTGAATTGCCTCTGAACCATTTGTGTTGTGTTTCATGACTTCTAACACAAGACTGAATCCCAAATTGCTTTCTGACCCCTGATCAAGGGCACTACTAGATCTGTGGAACAAGTGATTGTACACCCTACACAGTGCACTAGCTTTGCATTTTTCTCTATTTGGTATTCAACCACTGAACAGTTCATTGTCTATTAATTAGAAAGCTTAAAACATCAGTATTAGTTAATGTTACCTGCACATAATTTTATACTTTCGTACTGTTGCATTGTTCCATTTCCAACAGATGCACTGAACGAGCTAACTCAACCAAATCCAGGAGAAATCACGTATTTATACATAATAAGGCTGTAGAAGTTTAATTTGTTATCATTGTCTCCATCCATTTTCACACACTTGTTTGTCTTTTGAAGAAGTTATGAAGTCCAACACAGAATACTGCATGTGAAAATAATCAGCAATAAGTTGCATCAGTTGCTAGGTTACTCTTTTATCTGGGTTACAAAGCATCATGTAATCCGGTAGATCATAAGATAATCAGGTTCTGTTTTTTTTTTTGTTTTTTTGACTCTGAAATACTCCTTGAATGTAATTATCAATGAGAATATATACACTAACCTAATATGTCAGTTAACAGTGCTTCTGCCATTCGCTGTTGTGACTGACATCATGGAAGAGTCTGCAAAAGAGCAATTGAGGCCATGTTTCCTTCACTGAGATGAACATAGGGGCTACGCCTCACATGATAAGACCAATGTGCAGAGGCTTAATTTCCATCCCTGAGACCAACGCACAAAGACCACACCCATTTTATTAATCCAGACATACTGTACACTGAGACCCATGCCATTCTAAATTAAGAACAAGCCCAGAGGCCACACCCATATAGCACACTGCTAAAGGGCCAATGGCAGTGCATACATTGGGTGATTGATGGCATCAGTGGTTGGCCCAATGTCATTTTGTTTATTGGCCCAACATTGGCTCATTGGTGGTGCCAAAGATACATTGGCCCAACATTGGTTCAGTAGATAATAACAAGTTGGCACATTGTTGGTTTAGTAGGTAATGTCAAGGTTGGAAATTGGAAATTAAACCCAGATAGCACACTGCTGAAGTGCCAATGCTGGGCCAATGGCAGCGCATATATTGGGCCACTGTTAGCATCAGTGGTTGGACTAATGTCATTTTGTCCATTGGCCCAATGTTGGCTCATTGGTGGGGCCAAAGATAGGTTGGCCCAACAATGGTTCCTGTAGATAATTAGAAGCTTGGCCCAATGCTGGCACATTGTTGGTTCAGTAGGTAAAGTTGTAAATTAAATTAGACGCTTTTCATCATCGCCAATAATAAGAAAACACATTTATATCTTCAGAAATTTATTTTTAATTGGTCTATTTAAATGCCTCAATAATTTTTGCGTTGTACATTAAAATGTACTTCAAAATATGTTCCTCAAAATATTTTATTTTCAACCAGAAAAATGAGAAAAATAAACATTTTCCACATTTTGCTCAACTCAGTTCCACAACAGTTAAAGTACACTTTTTTTTTCAGATGAAACAAAGTAAACACTGCAATACAACAGTAAATAACCTAGCAAAATTGCCAAATGATATGTTGTACATGCCATCTACAGTATTTTAGAACATATATTCGACATCTGCATGAACATACAAAAATGCAAAACAATATGTACTGTACCGTATATTAGCCCTTAACGTTTCTGACGCTTACTATGGCAACAATCCTCATGGTTCTAACCTCGCTATGGCTCTGTATGCTGCTGTATTCACTGGCAACAGGTCGATTAGCTTAGCATAATAGTGCATAGCTAAACATATTTCTCACCACACTACAGCAAAACTACTAACTGCAGGCTTTTCATGTTACCACCACAGATTGTCAACACTTTTGAGAGTTGATTTTCTTACACAATTTACTATTTACATCTCATTTGGAGGAATATTAACCCACCTGGAGCAAAG
This sequence comes from Channallabes apus, assembly GCA_030522415.1. Taxonomy (NCBI): domain Eukaryota; kingdom Metazoa; phylum Chordata; class Actinopteri; order Siluriformes; family Clariidae; genus Channallabes; species Channallabes apus. The sequence goes on along the minus strand of CM060113.1, from coordinate 4,227,007 downwards.
AGGCACAAAACTTTAGCTTGTGTTTAGCTGGGCTGCAGGATTTAATCAGCAGCACCTGGCCTCTGTGAAGTTTTAATGACATGTTCACAGTTTATTAAGAAAATAAATGAAAAAAATTGGGGTGTCTTATTTTAATTGTTACACCATATGAACTGCACCACAATGAACTTTATAACTATTGGTTTTAGCTGTCTTAACTGCATACTATTTATTTTATGTACTGTACATGTATTTTAAACCTTTTACACCTGCATCTATATCATCAGAAAACTAGCGATCCTCAAAAAAAACGTAATGTTTGTCTACATGTTGTTCACATGTGGAAGGTGGTGATATTTCCTGTCATGAGCACACACACACACAGAATTGGTCAGCCAATAGAGCGAATGCAGTGGAGTGTCGCCGCCTATCAGGGAGAACAGAAGCAACACAGGTGACATTGTTGGACCAACGTTGGGCCAACGGCGATGTCCACGGAATTAGGTGTGTAGTTCTTTCAATGTTATTTATGTACTAGACTGGTAACGAACCTCCATATGAACTCCTGATGTGATGGCATCATTGAGAGTGCCTGCTGCACAAAGTGGACAAAATGACATTGGGCCAACGTTGGAGCACTGACAAATTTTGCCGATGTTGGGCAAACAAAGTAGTGCTATCTGGGCACCTTTCCATTAAAACTGACATATAAATAAACCACCCGTCCTTCATTGAATCAAAGAGGTCCCACCCCCTTTTTTATGACTGACAGACCCACAAGATCCACCTTCTGTATTAAGCCTGACAGACATTGCTTTTAGACTGACTGACTCAGACGAAATTTTCCCTAAATACTTGGTTCTATCATTTCATATGGGTTGATGATTGACAGTAAGCCTCTGCACACTCATCTACACACTTACACACACACACACCTGAGTTTCAGCCTGTTAATGGCAAGATTGTTCCCTTGGTCACTCATCCTGTCAATCACTCACTCTCCAGACTGACAAGAACTAAAAATCCCACAATAAACCGATCGACCTTAATTCTTTCCTTGAGTTCAAGAACCAGCTCCAACTTCAGAGAGCTTCTCACTCGAGCAGCCTTGCTCTTAAACTTGAGCCGAGCATTAGCATGAGCCGGGCATTAGCATGCCGGTGGAGTAGCAACAGCCTGAAAAGTTCAGATGGTCATAATGAAAGAAAGACTCCAATAAGCCTGCTGTCTGACACTCAAGGCCAGACCATCATCTGTCTTGCTTCTTTGCTTCGTCACTTGGAGATACAGACATTATGACAATTGTATCCGTTTAAGCATCACTCCTCTATCTCGTCTGATTACTCTCCTCATGGAGAAGGGGAAACAGTCCAAAAATGATATGCAGATATGAGATTCCGGCACAATCCAACACCTTATATATGTCTCTGATTGCAAATATGCAAAATGGGCATTTTTATGTTGTTGTTCTCTGCTATAGACACTTTTTCTCCAGAAAGAAAAATGAAAAGAGAACAAATGAAAGCAAACAAGCACGGATGTTTTAAATTCAAGGCCAGTTACGTCATCATCATGGCAAGATGGAGTGAAAAAGAGCTTAAGAAAAGCTACATGAACAAACATATTTAATAAGAAAAAAATCCTCTTTAGATGACATCTCAGCAAGGTGGCTAAAACTTTCCGCCATGTCATCCTTAGTTTTAATATTTATCCTGCCCATTAAAACTTTGACAAGATTACCAGCTGAACTTTATAGTGAATTATAGAGCTGCAGCTGTGACCTGGTCTTATTCAGCCTGACTTCTTCACACACTGAAACTTTCACAACCTACTGTACCTGATATCACCACTGTGCCAGAATTAACAATAATCCAAGTGTGTATCCGAGATGATCTGTGTGTATGTGTGTGTGTATATACAAGTCTGTGCAGATTTTGTTTCATAGAAATTGATGTATCTCTAATAACACAAACTGTGACAGGAAACTGGCGACAAGAGCGTATCGACCCCATACGGTCTCATATCTTTTGACAAACGTCCCTGTAACGCTAAGACAACCTTCCAGTAATGTTCATCTCTGATACAGATCGTGCTACAGAAAAGAAAAACGGGTTTTCAGTCCACCGGAGAGGGAATGTTTCACTGCAGGAGTTAGCAAAGCTGTTCTGGATCCTATAGCTCCCGTTATCATACCTTGGAACAAAAACACAAAAATGTGCAACACGAAGATAAAATATATTAGGCCATACATTATAGATGTCAGAAAAAGAGAGAGAGAGAGAGAGAGAGAGAGAGAGAGAGAGAGAGAGTATGACAGCAGACAGAGCAAATGCATGTGTATATAAGTGTGTATAAAAATAGGATAGCATTTTTTAGCTGTTTTAACTATAAAGTGGTGACAAGAGAGATAGAACTAAGAAGGAAGTAACCTTGAGAGGAAGTAGAGTTTCCTCTGATAAGAGCCTGGAATATGTTTATATCAACTGTGAAATTCTAGTTCCTAGAAATAAAAGTTATAGGTTAGCAATAATACAATCCTTGCTACCGTCAACTAAGTATAGGTATAACTTCTGAGTAAAAGACAAGACTGTTTATAGACATGAATTAACCAGTAATGATGGCACAGGGCTTGGTATGCGTAATGATCTGGACAGGCATAAGTGTTAATAGTTCTTAGAATTGTACCATATCAGATTAGAGGAAGATAACCAGATTTGGGAAGGTGCTGTTATAGGCCTGAAGATGGTTGGCTTGGACAGAGTGGCTTAGAAGTTTAAGAATCAGATGGGAGTAGAAGCTTGTAGGCCTAAGGATGATAAGAGTAGGATGCAAAATAGGCTTGTAGGTCTTACAACTATCAATGGAAACCATACAGAATCAGAAGCTTGAAGAATTTGGGCTGGAATGAGTGAGATCTGGATTGAAGCAGGTGCAACAGGAGTCTTGGTATAGGATCCGGACAGGTACTAAAAGACTTCAAGTCTTCAAGAAGGATATAATGATGCTACAATACAGTGAAAATAGGGTCTGGATATATAGGGTCCTATTTATCAGCCTTTGTCTTTTTCCATACCATCCATCCTGTGTTGTGTGCCAGAGAGCCTGGAGACACAAGTACATACCCATTATCACACCAAATCATACACCACATGTTTTTGGACTGTAGCCAAAGAATCCCCACAAAGCATAGCAAGACCATGCAAATTTCACACAAATAAATAGGAGATTTAAACCCCCAACCTTCTACAACAGAGGCAACTATCCTATTGTAAATAAGTATTTACATTTACATTTAGGCATTTGGCAGACGCTCTTTTCCAGAGCGACTTACATTTTTATCTAAGTATTGAGAGACTGTGACCAGAATAAAATTTCTCCTAGGATATGCATTTTGGTTTTGCTTTGATTTTTCTTCCTAGACAAGTTTTGGCCAATTTCCACCCCTAGCCAGCTTTCCGTTATCAAATGCCAGCTACTATCCAGGGAGAGTGAAGGCTAAAATGTGCCTCCTCCAAGACGCATGAAGCTGCCAACTGCATGTTTCTGAATGCTTCTGCTAATATTCTGTCACAGGGTGAAGTAACATTTTGAGGAAAGTGGAATCTGTGCCTTCTACACGTATAGGGGCAGTGGTGGCTCAAATGGTTAAGGCTGTAAGTTACTGGGTTTCTGATCAGAAAGTTCTAGCTCCATCAGCTTCTTAACTGAGATTTTATTCCATTTTGCTGAAAGGTTCATGTGACAGGTAACTGAATCTTAGTCTTAATGAACTGAATAGAGTCACTATGACTGATAAATTCATAGAGAGAGTTTCCCTCTTCCCCCCTAGAGACCTCTTTGACTCCAAGTCATGAATGACCGTGGCATGGTCAGACTTGAACTCATGATCATTGGACTAAAAGACAAAGACGTTTTTGTTGGTCTACTGGTAAATAATCAAGGGATGGGTGCAAGGTTCATACTGTAGGCCATAGAACTAAGAGTAGGATCTGGACCGGGGCAGGAGCTTGAAGTCTTCAGGATAGTAAAAGTAGGATCCAGATGAAAGCAAAGGGTTATATCCAGGTTGTTAAGATTAGACTGTAGATTAGAACAGGAATAGGACTCAGTAAGAAAAGGAGGCAAAACTAAGAGTGTATTTGTAGCAATGATGGGAAAGCTGGATAAGAAATATTCTACCACCTATTCTTTGTATTAATAAGAAATTTCAATTTAGGGATTCTAAATGTTAAGCCAATTTCTACAGGTTAGTATATTCCACCAATATTGTAAGTTCAAGAGGATGTCTACATGTGTGGGTGTGTAAATGAGTATTTGTATGTATGAGTGTATCTGTGTGTAACCATACTCGTGTGTAGCATGTCCGCTGTCAATAACATTACGCACACAGCAGGTGAAAATCAATAGCTGTCTTTCTCAATCATTTTCTTTTGCATGGTCAGAGAAAAAGACCTAGGGCACTATTTCACTTTTTCAACACCCACTCGTTATAATCTAGCAGTGAATGCTAGCAGAATGCTAATCTCCTTATGCAGCCCTGCTGTGCTAACTGCTAGCATAACGAGGAAAGTGTTCGTCTAACTACTGTATGTACAAGACTAGTGCCTTACACACAGTGAGAAAAGGGGTTCAAGATTTAATTCCTTTTTTAAAAAATATATATTTTATTTAGTTCAGAGTTGTGATGTAACAGTTTTTCAACAATGGCAGAACACAGTGATAACATGCGAGTAATCATTCTGGTTTAATATAATTTAAAGTGACCATTTTCTATGTAATTTACCAATATATCTGTATATAAATGTTAATATTTTTGATAGATCTGTCTGGTTTTCACTGCAATGCTACACTGCTTTATAACAGCTGCTAGCTAAATACTGTAATTAGCCTCAGTCACAGGAACAGCAATGCTCTTACAACTTTAACCATATATTGTGTAATTTACCAACATATTTTAGGTAAATGTTGATATTTTTGATAGATTTAGAAAATAATACCTAGTTTGGTTTTTGCTGTAATTCTACCTCTCCACTGCTTTATAATACTTACTAGCTGGGGAAATTATTAACCTCAGTTACAGCAATACCAGTAGGTACAATGCTCTTACAACTTTAACCACATATTGTTTAAAGGTAAATGTTAAAACTTTAGCTGGATTTCTCTGGTTTTTGCTGCAATTCTCCCTCTCTACTGCTTTAGAACAGCGGACAACTATGGAGGCAGATCGGTCTCCTAAATAATTCACACAAAAGACACAGTGTTCACATGCGTAAAACCAATTCACGTGCACCGAAAAAAATATATATTCACAAAAAAAACACATTCACGTGCATAAAAAAATATACATATTCATATTATACAATTCACATATGTACAATTGTGTACAAATTTTTTAATTTTTCCTGACTCCAACGTGCCAGCGAAGTCTCAAAAATACGCCACTCGTAACTCTTTAGCCAATCAGATGCGACCTCACCATTGAACCAATCACAGCCCTGCAGGAGCGCTCGAGTAGCTCAACTTTGCACACCTTTATGCGTAGACTGAGTTAATTACAACGGAAATCAAGTTTTACCGACTCAAACCAAGAACAGGATTCACGTCTAAGTTATTACTTTATTTCATAATGTTTAATTAATGAACATCGCCGAAAATAACACAGTTAACCACTTTATCATCTTTATAAACACTTCACCCTCATTACATGCTTGTCAATCAAGACAGTCACAGTTTTTAATTTGGAGAATAGATGTTTCTATGGGTCACAGGGTATTCTGTTATATCTGAATGCCACCAGATTTGCTTTTATTTCATTAACAGCTCAAATGTGTATAACATAATGGACACACACACAAATCCAGCGATATTCAAACACGTAAGTCGATTTTCACATGCACAGCCCATGATGCACTCGTAAATTTTAAACATTCAAATTTTTTACATATGTGAATTGTATATTATGAATATGTATATTTTTTTATGCACGTGAATGTGTTTTGTTGTGAATATATATATATATATATATATATATATATATATATATATATATTATTATTTTTTTTTTTTTTTTTTTTTTTTTGTGCACGTGAATTGGGTTTTACGCATGTGAATTGGGTTACGCACGCGAGCATCGTGTCTTTTGTATGAATTATTTATGAGACCGATCTGCCTCCAGATCAGGTTAAATAATTAGCTTTAATCACAGCTACAGCAATAGGAGCAATGCTCTTACAATTTCAACCACATATTGTTTAATTTTCCAGCATATCTGATGTAAACATATATATTTTTTTATGGTTCAGGTTTTTTCCTGCAATTCTATATCTTAACTACTTTATAACAGCTGATTCATCCATCCATCCATCTTGGAACCTCTATAGTTCAACCAGGGACCATGGAGGCCAATGGTAACCACTCCAATTATTTCCATTTTGTAAGAGTGTGGTTGGACCTCCAGTCAACATTCATATGCATATTCACATTTAAACACTACAGGAAATTTGGGAATGTCAATTAGCCTAATTTGCATGTTTTTGGACGGTGGGAGGAAACCGGAGAACCCTGAGGAAATACACCAAGCATGAGGAGAACATGCAAACTCCATGCACACAGACCCGATGTGGGAATCGAACTCAGTACCTGGAGGAGAAAGGCGACAGTGCTAACCACTAAGCAAGCATGCCGCTATAAAAGCTGATAGCTAGGTAAATAATTAGCCTCAGTCACAGAAACAGCAATAGGAGCAATACTTTTACAACTTTAACCACACATTGTTTAATGTTCCAACATATCTGAGGTGAATGATGATATTCTTAATGGATTTGTCTAGTTTTTGCTGTAATTCCACCTCTGCACTGCTTTATAACAGCTGCTAGCTATGTAAATGATTAGCCTCAGTCAGATCAACATCAACAGCATGATACTCTTACAACTTTAATCATATCGTATGTAATTTACCAACATTTCTTAGGCAAATATTGATATTCTTGATGGATTTGCCTTGTTTTTGGTGTAATTCCTCATCTTCATTAGTTTACTGCATTAGTTACTGCATTATAGGTACTATAGGTAAATTATCAGCCGTAGTCACAGAACAGCATGTTCTTACACCTTTAACCACATATTGTGTCTTCTTTCCCATTTGTCAAAAAGGAAAAAGGAATTCCATTTAAGTTAAATTTAAACATGACATCTGATCACACACACTGGGAAAAAAAAAAGCCTTAAAGAGTCTTTTTGATGTTAGAAAACAGCAGTTCAGAGGTAAGTGAATTACATTGATCCCCCTTGAGCCAGAAGGAAGGAGAGAGAAAGAGAGAGAAAGAGAGAGCGGGGGGTAAAATCGACAGCCACAGGGGAAGAGAGTGTACTGGAGGTTGGGAGAGAGAGAAAGAGCAATATACATCGAAACAGAGAGTGGAGAGTAATAGATTGGATGGAGGGTAATCTGTCTCCCTTTGTAGCGTAGCTTTGTTTTTATCTCGGTGAAGGATGTAAGTGAATGAGTGAGCATGAGAGCACTAGATGGACAAAGTGACCACTGAAATAGCACTAATGCTTTTATTTGAACACAAGCCCGAAGCACTACACACTCATACACACAGTCACATGTACACACACACATACACAGCTTTCAGCATCAGCAACAGTACATTTTAAAGTCACTATTCCAGGCAAGCAGTCGTGACCCTGATCGTTCCTGTCACCTCAGCTTTACCCTTACATGTTCTCTCGGGTTTCTCCTTTAACCCCTGACGATTCTTCATCCATGTTGGATTCTTGCCTTGCGACATTACCAGACGTCAGATCGGCACGCTTATCAAAACACCTTCTTATCACTTAGCATGTTTAAACTTTCATGGAAATAGGAGGTCATGTAACGTTCAAGCTTCTACTGTATATCACAACACTGTTAAATCCTCCAGTCTAGCGAGAATGTGTTGATTAATTGTCTACATTTAAATTGTATAGTCGTATAGATAGATTGTCTATATTTGCTTTGAAGTAAAACTGGATTTTTTTTAATCACAAACAATAAATGTAACTTTTAACACAGTATAAACTCTATAAGGTAAATGTGCCATTTTTTAGAAAATAAAAATAAGGTTTTATGGTTTTAAGAGTAGACCTTGATAGTCTTGTGAAGCCTTTTGAGGTGAAACCTGTTGCAAGTTTTACAACGCCTACATTTATTATTGACATAGACTGCAATATGAATTTATATTGTGTGCTTCTGAGAAAAAAAAATTCCAGAGCTGGACACAAAGTTTCTTGAGAAGTTTCATATCATCCAGTAGCTGCATGTTCTAAAATCTTTGCACAGCAGTTCCGACCATCCATCAAGGATCCTCAGTAATCCAACCAGAGACCGTGGAGGCCAATGGTGATCACTGTATTTATTCACATTTTGTATGACCTCTGGTTAACATTCAAACACAGTGGGAACAACAGTTACCCTAATCTGCATGTCTTTCGACTGCGGGAGGAAACTGGATAACCCGGAGGAAACCCACCAAGCATGGGCAGAACATGCAAATTCCATGCACAGTGCAGGAATCGAACCCAGAACCTGGAGGTGCAAGGCAACAGTGCTAACTACTAAGTCACAGTGAATTTGGCAGTTACATAAAAAAAAAACTGCTTCTTTTAGTGTTCACTATGCACATTCTGGAGGAAGGTGAAACTATTAACTGACCAATAAGAATCAAGGATTCAGTGACATTGTGGTAAATGTGATCATGTGTGAAAATTAAGCTCCTAGGACCTTTCTTTGACAACTTCAGTTCATGAATATACAGTACAGTAGCTGTGCCATTCGGGATGAAAAACTCAACATAGAGGTGCTAACCTGTTCACTGAGTACATTAAGGTCCCCAGTTGACTTAATTTTATTGCCACATTCATTCACACGTTCATGAGCCTAGACCTGACCAACTGAAGCAACCCCAGATCATAACACTGCCTTCAAAGTTTTGTACCTCTTGTAGGCTTGAAGATTGTATTATCGATGCACAGCTGTTTAGTCCCAATCCTCTGAATTCTTGTCAAATTGTGTGTGGAAATGCTCTTACTTTTTCCTATTAAACAAAGCTGGTTTTTATTTACCATTTTTATAGCTATGTAATCTTAGCAAGTGTTTAAATGATACCTGATTGTGCCCATTCATTGCTTTTCCAACAACATTCATTGTGAAAGTTCAGCCCTAACCATCCAGGTTTTACTAATGTGTTGGATAGATGTGTTTTTAACCCAATTCTAGTAACGTCAATCTCCTTAGATGTTTTCTTTCTTTTTTTCTTTGCTTAATGTAGGACAATAATTCAACAGTTCTGAAAAGGCGACTGAATTTTCACATTTTATTCATTTTGCACGCAATGTAGTCCACATTATATCTTATGTGGCTCTACATTTTATATCAACAGACATTTGAATCATAATTGTATTTGGCAATGATTAATAAAGTGACTGTTCCATATTTTCAGTTGAAACAGAATGCACTGAAGTTCAGATTCTGAGATTTCAAAGTCCCCCCCCCCCTCCCCATGCTTATGATGAAGCACTGAAGCTCCTCCACTGAAACCACCTGTTCTTCACTCCTGTAATAGCGATAAAGACGTTTTCTATCAAACAGACATGGCAGACATTTCTTGAAGAGTAAATGCCAGTGCAGACGATAAAAGCCATCATCTGTGTGCGTATAGATTTTGATTCATTCCTTAAGCCGCTGCATTTTTTCCTATTTCCTTTTAATGGCTTCCAATTAAAATTTCTCTTTATCTCTGACAGTCAGAGAGACACAATTCAGTAAGAAACCATGCGTTTCTGTCCAAATTCGACATCGCCTAATATGTGCTAGAAGCCCTGTGGGAAAATCAAAAATGATCAACTAGCTGAAGATAGACTAAAGAAGCATTTATTCTCTATGGACATGGAATTTTAAACAGTTAAAGAACCCTTGAGGAACCTTTCCTTTCAGGAGCATTTTTTTTAATAGAACACTTAAAGAGTTAGAAAGATTTGTCTCATCAAGGATTATTTGAATAGTTCTTAGAGACTTTTCCTAAACACGCTTTACTTGTATGGCATAAAAACTTTATATCAAGTAATCTACTGTATAAAGGTAGTTTCCCCTATCATTTAGGAAACTTTGACCTCTCAAGCACCACATATTTTTCAGCATATACAGTAGTGTTATAGAATTCTTGAAAACTGAAAAAGTAAAATAATCCTTTATTATGATTGACCTGCATTAATTTATGCAAAATACATTATATTTTTAGTGAAGCAAACACTGCACTGTAAAAAATGTTCATAATTCTAACAGTAAAATATCGTATAAATGCTACAGAATAAAACCGTATTTCACAAAACTTGGGATAACCGTAGAATTTACAGTGAAAAACTGTAATTAGTTTTACAGAGTAAGACCTTAAATTTAACAGTTAAAAACATATGAAAATATGGTTTATTGCAGTAAAATTTATGATATACTGTATTTATAAAAAGGAAACTCTCAGAGAAGGTATTTGTTACTAATATCATGGAGCATCAGTTTATATTTTACTAAACCTTTGTTGATAGAGTTTAAAAATCAGAAAAATATCTGCTCTGTAAAAAATAAACTTTAAAATTTTATGGTAAAAAACTGGCAGCTGTGGTTGCCAGAAATTTACCATAAAAAATATGGTAGCAACGTTATTGTTTGTACGGGACTGAACTCATTATACTGTATATTTAACGGATTTTAATAGTTTTTTCTACGGTTTATAGTCGTCTAATTTACATTAACCAAGGACTTCAGATTAGTGAATGGTATTCCACCCTTTGATGACTGTGGCGAGGACAGCCGCTAGCACGCGCCACTTTGCTCGCCGCCACCGCCATACTTAGATTGTCTGCCCAAAAAAATGTCCACCCTGACGTTTGTATAGTTGATTTTGAGAATTTAAATATTGTTTTACTGTCTTTATTAAAAACTACATGGGACCATGCTGATGTCCGAGTCTTGAATAACTTTTGATGGGTTTTGATGATTTGATTTAGGTTTGTATTCATCAATTAGTATAAAAGTCCTCTTAATAGTTTCTTAACAGTAAAATCCGAATGCTTAGCAATGTAACTTCTATCTCTTTTAGCTCCAGCTAGTGTGATAAAATGATGCTTTCACAGAATTGCTGAATGAATTCACTGTGGTTATTCATAATAAAACAAACAGTCCAACAACAACGACAGCAATTGTGTAGCCAGCATGGTAGTGTAGTGGTTAGCACTGTCGCCTTCCACCACCAGGGTCCGGGTTCGGTTCCCGGCCAGGCTCGATTCCCGTCTCTGTGTGCGTGGAGTTTGTATGTTCTCCCCGTGCTTGGTGGGTTTCCTCCAGGTACTAGTCACCCCCCCCCCCCCCAATATATAGGATAAAGTTGTATAAATGATGGGTGAGAGTGTGTGAGTACTGAGCTGTAAAAAACATGTAAATAAACCGTTATTATTACAACATAAATCTTTAAATTAGACAGTTCTGAGCTGTAAAAAAACATGGTTATGATCCGTATTTGTTACAATGTAAACCCTGGAATTTATCAGGAATAAACAGTTTTTATAACAACATAAACATGTTAATTAGACAGTTATAAACCGTAAAAAAAAAAACATTAAAATCTGTAAAAAAATTTATGGTAAACTTCTGACAACCACAGCTGCCGGTTTTTTACCGTAAAATGTCCTATTTATTTTTTACAGTGTGTTAATAGGGTTCTACATAAAACATTTGCGATCTTCCTCAAAGCTAGTTCCAACGAACCAGGTCTATATGTACCTACACTTGTATTCAAAGACCAATATAGAGAGAACTAAGAATAAATCATGTAAATTATGCGTATATAGTATTTGTTAATATGAGCGGTTGGTATTAATTAATCTGTTGCTTCATTAAACATTTTATTTAGCTCTGTTTATGCTTCCTGGTTTAATCACAGGCCAAGAAACACCCACATTTGTGCATGTTCATATTTTTACTCCACTAGAATTGTTCTTTATAATATTAGTGAGTGGATTTTAAATTGAATGCAGTTCCTAGATAGTTTATTTACCTTGACTGGACAAGGATTGCTGCTTGGAGAGCGCTGGGTTTTGTGAGGCTCTCAGAATGCCTCATGGTCAATCTGCTGATCAACAGAAACAACATACTGTGCAAGAGCTGTTATTTTCCCTTAGTTAGCATTTGCTATAGTGTTCGCCGGACAAGGAATTCCTTTCCTTAAGTTTTAGGTTTAAAATATTTTATCCAGTAATTTGTATTAAAACATATAAAGTGTGTTGCATTGTGTTGCATGATGCTGTAGTTCCATCTTCTAATGTTCACGCTCATTTCGCAGTCACATGCTACTGTATCATCCAATCAGGAATTAACAGAATTTAGAGTAAACCAGAAGCAAATTCAACAGATTCTACTCAACTATTTTACAGATGCTGTTTAACTCCGAGAACTCGTTCTCGGAGTTTGTAAGGTAGCTTGTGCACGTCTTCAGAAATTAACATGATGTGCCCATGCATGCCCACAAGACGCAATATGCACATAACCAGTAGGGGCAGTGTAGTCAGCAGGCACATCGAAAAACTGGGAAGTTGTACTGTACAACCATGCAGGTGCACAATCACTTTTTTTTTTTTTGCTTCGCAAAGTCATGTCCAAACAGTTAGATATTGGATAGTAGAAGTACTGTCTTAAATGCCAACATAGAAACTCCTCTAGTGTCACCATGTTTGTTTTTATGTGTCTAATTAGATTCTCTGGTGTACACCCTACTGGAATCCTCCTGTAACTTGCGTAGTTCATAGAAACTTGGGTGGACAAATACAGTAACCACTTTGCCGGTTGACTAAGCAAACATGGGGCTTAACAGGAAGTATATTCAAGCTCTTGTGCTAAGTTTATGTCATGTAATATCATTAGGTTTGAGATCTTGTTTTTTTTTTTACCATCACAAATAAATGATACCGGTATTGACAATGTTGCTTTATTATTGAGTATGTTTAATACACAATGTACCTCGAAGGCCCGCAGTAATGAAGATGCTGTTTGAAAACACACGTTCCTCCATATTGTGTCTGTCAATATCAGTTATAGTGGCTTTTTGTGATATATACTGTGTGTGTATATGCAGTTAAAGCCAATCATTTGGACATTTTGTAGGCGCCAGGTATTTGTGCTGGTGTGTATATCTGCGAGTCCTGCAGTTTGCACAGTTTCTGTGATTGACGCTGTAAATAAATGTATTTATCTGCCGTTTGAAGCGGTGGCACAGGAGCTAGCCAGAGCTGAATGCACAGCTTGGCTTTAGGTTCTCTCCCCGTGATAAATGTTGTCATCCAATCGCTGTTTCTATTCCCATTGATGTCACGTTATTACACACTTTGACAAGAGCATTCAATTTTCCACCCAGTAAACCTATAAGTCCTTACAAATTCCCTTTTTTGTCCCCTTTTGCTGTTGCCTTATGTTTCTGTTTTCCGGTGAGGTCAGGACAAAGTTATCAGAAATGCAAAAGTTATCAAGGTCTTGTTTATTTATTCACTAGAATTGATAAGGCATAATGTAACACCATATGTTGTTATCTTGCATGGGTAAAGTTCCGTGTGTGTGTGTGTGTGTGTGTGTGTTGATAGAACTCTCTCTGCTTATTATTCACCTCACACTGCTGGTCTCTCTCACAGCCTAGCCAAGCAAAATGATTCAGAGACACTCCACACACAGAGAGCTGAGAAAACGGTGTGTGTGTGTGTGTGTGTGTGTGTGTGTTCGTTCTGTGAGCTGCCTGTAGCAAACGTGTAAGCACTACTAAACACTCGGAAAGAAGAAAGGCCACAATAGGGAAAGAAAAGATACCTTTATTCATGAAAAGAAGCTGCCTAGAGAAACAAAAAGCCTAATCTGATGAGCAACAGAGCCGAAGCGGTGGGCTTCACAAGCTCACAAGCTCACAAGCTCGACACAAAAGCCCACCCTCTGGTTAAGGATGTGTTTAATACAAGCTTTTCTCGGCTAATTTCCCTCTCCTTGCCTCATTATCCTCAGCACAGGAGATCTCCTAGACTGTGTGTGATCTTCCCATCATGCACACATCTGTCCACGGTAAGCCTTAAATTGCAGCTCAGGAAGCCAGAATTCACCCTTGACGATGCTAAGCCTCTTTGCTAGCATGCTAACTCAGTCGAAGTGCCATGCTAGCTACTTATTATTCTCACACTGTTGGTATGTTGCACTTCTCCTGAGACGCAGGAAGCCGTGACAGCTCGGGGACGGATGCTTGTAGGCGAGAAAACAGTGGAAGACGTTATTTGCACTAGGCTTAACACATGTATTTATGCATGTAGAGGTTATTTGCAGGGAGCTTCATCACGTCGTAACGTACGGGATTCCTTACAACGCCGTAAAACACAGGGGTTCATCAGGGCCTCGGGTGAAAGAACAGAGGAAGACAGAGAGAGACAGTAATGACGTGGTGCAGCAACACGGCTGAGATCCGAGTTCATGTTGTTTTTCTTGCCTGTGTTTGTTTAGATTTTTTTTTTTTCAGGGGAAATAAGGCCAACCATTTCTGATCTATAGTTTTCTTGCTTTTTTTTTTTATTGTAGTTGCCCAGAGGCCAGGGAATTACATGATATTATATGAAGTCATAACTATGTATTCATCATGGAACTCCATAGATGTGATAATCTGGTCATTCAGTACATTCAGGTGGTCAGCTGACTTCATTTTATTGTCCCATAACAGTATAATAACTGAATAACTGAGTCTCGACCTGAGCGACTGATCAACCCCAGATCATAACACTGTCTCCAGAGGCTTCTACAGTGGACACTATACTGTACATGATGGTGCATCGGTTCATGTCCTTCCCTTCTTACCCTGACACGCCCATCACTCTGGAATAGGGTCAGTCTGGACTCATCAGGTCACATGACCAGATTTCTACTGATCATTTTTATGATGCAACTTTATTTCAGGGCTTAATTAATCTCCAATCACATGCATTCAAGGTTTTTTTTCCTGGCCACATTTCTTCCACGTAGTCTACGGTTCACGATCAGTTATAATCACAGGCTGTGATTCCCTCCCATCCAGACAGAACATCTCATTCTGCTTTTTTACTTGCATAAAGATTAGTTTATTTCTGCCAGGAGGCGTGCACAATGTATATGTATGTTGTCTGGTATGATTTTTAAGTCATTTATTATTTGGTATTTATTTATTTCTAGAAATCGCTACCTCTCTTGTACGTATATGATCAAAGGAAAGGCTTTTTATCCATATGGGATAATTGTAAAAACAAATGTTATAAAACAGGTTCACTCGCCAAGCCTACGTTCCGCCTGGTGCAAGAAAAGAAATGGATTTTTCATCAGTGTTGCCTTATGTCTGATTAAGCTTCTTCATCACCATGATGGATTTTCAACACACAGCTCTTATAGAGGTCATTATTAGGATCGGAAAAAAAAAAAAAAAAAAAAAAGATATCCGTGGGTGTAAGCGGAGATCAACCTTGACACCACACTTTCAAACATAGTCTTTTTTAATAATATGCAAAGCACTGAGGGAAGTTCTCAATAAGCTGAGCTCAGCAGTGTGGAACAGAGCTCACACACACGGACACGCACACAGAGTGTCACATAAAGTTCATATAAACTTTTTCATGGGCCTTTACAAGCAAAACTTGCTGACATTATCAGGTTTACAGATGTGGATTTATATCCAGATCCCTAATAAACGAGGTAAAAGTGACAAGGAAAATTTATACTGAAGACACCTTGAGAGACTCAAAAAATTTTTCCGGGTGTTTCCCAGTTTCTTTCAAAATCGCGCCGCAACCCCGACCATGATAAAGATTAATGGCCTTTAATGTGACTTAACAACGAATGAAGAGCAAGTCACGTCGTTTTTTTTTTTAATTATAAGTTTGTCTTGTTTAGAATGAAGTATTTTCGGTATTTGATGTGTCCTTAATACAAATCATCACAGCACTATAGAGTGTTATTAATTCTGAGCAGATGTGAGCTATCTCCCTTCCAAACCTTCATACATTTTAAAGGTTCCACCATCTTACTGAAGAAAAAGAGAGAAAAAAAAACATTAAATTATTTAAGCAGTTAAGAAACGAATTCAGTTTAATGTTTTATTCTGGTCAAGGTCAAATCAAATAAACTGGAATAAAATAATGCTGAATGTGCTATGTAGATAGATTCACGTTTGTTCCATTTTTTTTTTTTTTTTAGAAGAAATCTTTGCGGAAGAAAATACAATAGAGCATCGGGTTTTATCCGTTTCTCAAACTCGAGCAGATTTTTCTTACAGAAGACACTAAAGTTTGCACGTTTGAATACACAGCTGGATCTGAAGCATTCTCCCTGAGTACTTCTTAAAACTCAAAGCATTTTAGACATTATTTGTTTTGCTGTTTTTTTTTTTTTTTTTAATAAACATATTTACTGTAGGGCTCAGGGTTGTGCAGTAGAGTGTAACATTCTTTTCTCAGCACAAAATAAGCAACATGATGAAGTGAATTTAAGTTTAGTTTAACTGACTACTTAAATATAACTAAGCCAAAAAAAAATTAAGCACAGATACAAAGTTCTAAATTTTTGCGTAATTCCCATATTCCAGTATCGAAAAAATTTACCCGTTATAAAAGTAATAATGATTTTTCTTCTACATAACATTTAAAAAGTACACAGTTTGATATCTGAAGCCTCCTTATTAACCCAGACATTCTATATAGTATAAGCACTTAAAAAAAAATCATTATCCCATGCTGTGTTAGCGGCACGGATCTGTGCCACTTGAGTTTGAATGGTTTTAATAAGGTGTTTCATGGTATTTTACTCCTTACCCCATTGTTTAAAGTGTTAAATCTGACCCGAAAGGTCTTGTCGCGAGTATGTTTGCCGACATGCTCGAAAGCCATACTCACCAGGAAAACTAGTCCTGAAGAAGAAAGATGGAATATTTATGACGAGCTGCGAGACGATCTCCAGGAAGCCATCTTTGACAGGAGGCGAGCTCAGGCGCTCGAGCTGTGGAAAGAGAATAAAAGCAGACTACGCCGTCTAGCACCAGCGGTGAGATGATTTCTCTTCCCGCCACCTCGCGCTGCTCCTGAGAGAGTTTTCAGCGGGATTGGAAACATTTCTGACAGCTAGCGGAACATGGTAACTGGAGTTAA
Source organism: Channallabes apus (assembly GCA_030522415.1). NCBI lineage: Eukaryota > Metazoa > Chordata > Actinopteri > Siluriformes > Clariidae > Channallabes > Channallabes apus. The sequence goes on along the minus strand of CM060113.1, from coordinate 4,209,808 downwards.
ACTGGAAATACTGCAGGGGAAAAACATAAGTAAAACCAAACACATTACGCTCTGGAGAAAAGAAAATGCAACCACACACACTGTTATTTGTTTTTATTTATTTATTATTTTTATTTCATAATTTTTTTTTTTAATATTAGAACTTTAATCAGAATTCGGTATCCTGGTCGAACATGACAGCATTCTGTACTCATTATTCTTTAAAAAAAATAACACCAACTGTTGTCAATATTTTATTCCTGATATGCAGATTTCTACGCTTCAGCTGCTACTTTTCGCCTCAGGGTTTCCAGCTTGTTAGAATTGTCCTACATGTGGCTTCCGTGTATACGATGTGTATTGAATCAGCCAGGTGTGTTGTCTCTTATGTCAATTACAGCGTCTTGATAATGGTGTCTGGCAGTCCGAGCCAATTATTTTCTTGACAATTTTACCTGTACTGGGTGTGTGTTTGTGTTTTAACAACCTGCCATCTTCAACTTCTGAACACTCAGTAAGACTTCTCTGGACTGTCCCTGTACCCTGGAGGTTCCACCTGGTCAGTTCATTATTAAGCCACATCTGGACACGGTTAGCCAGATGTGGTGTTGAGCCGAGAAATATTTTTGAGTTGAATAGAGTTCACTGACTTCTATGGATCTGTTCAAAAGATTTCAATATAATTATATTAGAGGAAAACGACCAATGATGGAGTGGTGAGAAATTTTATGCATGCATACCATGAATGTATCAAAATGTTTTATTCATCTTATACCACAGACAGTTGATAGCAAGTTTGATTCCAAATTTATATTAATTTGCAGTGATGGTTAATATTATGGAACTTCCATGGGCCATTATTAATTATATATTAATTATTGGGCTAAAAAAAAAAAAAAAAAAAAAAATTTTATATATATATATATATATATATATATGCTTATATATATATATATATATATATATATATATATATATATGCTTATATATATATGCTTATATATATATATATATATATATATATATATATATATATATATATATATATATATATATATAAGCATTTTAAAATGGTATATTGAGGTTGTGTAATTATAGTTTGTCAACATCACTTTGAGAATAATAGAAACAGACACCACAGGTTAAGCCATGTGCAAAGCCAAGCCATGTCGGCTGTTTAAGTGTGATTAAAAATACTGTAATTGGGTTGTGATCTGTCCCACACATTATTAAAACCAGAAAGTATAGTGTTGAACCGTTATCACAAAAGAAATGTGGTCAGAACAACATAATGAATAAGTATGATGTTGAGACTTAAGCACTTAAACGCTTGGGGAAGTTGCATGGTAGAAAATCAACTGTAAAAACAAGAGCCAGGTTTAACAGTGAAAGTATGAACACACACACACACACACACATACACACACACACACAAAATGTGAAGAGAACTCACAGGATTGGGAACTAAACAGCTAACAACCTCTTGTTAGTGAGACTCTATAGAAAAAAGGCATCAGTTTCCAAGAGAGCATAAAGATTGCTAGGTACTTTGGAGCGATGGAAAAAGGTCATGTGAGCCCAGATGTGATGGGTGTGTTAGGGTAAGAAGGGAAGCACATGAAGCGATGCACCCATCATGTATAGTGTCCACTGTACGAGCCTCTGGAGACAGTGTTATGATCTGGGGTTGCTTCAGTCGCTCAGGTCGAGACTCAGCAGGTCTGGGACATTATCACTCACTCACTCACTCACTCACTCACTCACTCACACAATGTTTATACTGCTTTATCCTGTAAACAGGGTTACGGTGGGCCTGGAATCACATGCCAATTCACACACTGTAGGCAGTTTAAGATTTCCAAATAGTCTACTCTGCATGTTTTTGGACTATGGTGGGAAACCAGGGTACCTGGAGGAAACCCACCAAACACTTGTAGAATATGAACACAGACCCGAGACAGGAATCGAACCCGGATCTTGAAGGTGCAAGGCGAAAGTGCTAAGCGCTAAACTAATTTACAGTCTCAGCAACATTATGAGGCAATAAAATGAAGTCAGCTGACGACCTTAATGTACTGATTGACCAGGTTATCACATCTATGGAGTTTTTTTTTTTTTGTCCCTGATGGCACGGGTAGATTTTATAACTCAAGTTGTGGAAGAGTGTTTCTGGGATCCAGAGGAATCATTTTCACACATGAATTAAGGCGCTCAAATGATATATTGGAATGTGTGACTTGTTTTGGCCTGACGGTGTAATAGCTATCCCATGGAACTCATTGTTCTCATGGTTTTCCTCCGACCTGTCACGCCGGTGATGAATCTGCACTCCCGGAGCACCGTGTAAGAGCTTGGAATGCATCCTGGATGGGATGCGAGTACATCGTAGGCCACCATGTACACACACACACACACACGGTCGTTTACACCTAGGTGCAATTTAGTGTAGCTAAATCCTAAACCTTACCAGATTTATTGACCTGTTTTGTAGAAAGTGACGGGACACCAGGGAACCCAGAGATAACCTACATAGACAGGTGGAGGACATGTGAACCTCATTGGAGCTTCTCAAAGCTAATAAAACACGACAAAAAAGAAATATTACAGAGAAACTCGAAAGTGTAAACGCTTGTCCTGAAGATCTTCCCAGCTGGTTTGGTTTTCTGCTTGTCCATGTAATGCGTATGATGTGAACAAGTCGTCCCTACGCAAAAAAAAAAAAAAACTGGTTTTCACATGAAACCTCATATCCATTCCCATGTGCTATAGGATGCATCATTTATTTTTAATTTTTCTAAGACTTTCCTGTTAGCTTGTTGGCAGCTCCGTAATACGCCTAGCCTTGAGTAGAGTATTTCGAAAAAAGGTCCAGCCCCAGCGGCACTGACGTCTAAACCCATTCTGCTCTTTCTAATCCTGGCATCAGCAATCGTCTCTGTTTCCTCTCATTTGTTTGGCCTGGATCTGCTCTGCACTCTGCACGCACCACGGTGTTCGGCTAATTCCTTTAATTACTCTGGAAGGAGGGAGATGCACGAGTGAGGCGTTTACCCTGATCTGAAACACACACTGTGTGTCAGAGCTTTTTCATTAAGTCACATCCAGCGGAGCAGCAACTGAATGTCTGGCATCCAGAAACTAGAAGGACGGTGAAGCGCGAAGGCGTGAACGTGAGGACGTGCATATGCATGAGGATATGCTCGTATACGACAAACATGTGGGTGTGTTCGCATTAAAGAGGCGATAATGTGTCCATCATGTACACACGCACACATATACGCACATGCACATATACACATATGCACATGTACTGTACACTCACACACGGAGCTAATGTGTTAGGTTTATGGCTCAGCGGGGAAGCGGTTTTCCGACTGCTCTGTCGATGAGGGGATCATTACTGAGCTCTGATGATTCTGATCAGCAGGGAAAAGGCTAAAGCAGACTAAACACCGCTCCCATCCATCCGTTTGTTTACTTAAAGCAGGAACAAAGCCCTACTGGGAGAGGAGAAGGACAGAGCAACAGAACATCAGCCTCTCTAGTGGCTATCAATGCAGTGAAGAGTGTAATCCTCCCCCTTCCCTCATTTTCTTCCTCCCTTCACTCGCCGTCGCTGATCAGCCAGCCTTGTTGTTTAGGACAAGGAATAACCCATCGAGGGCAATTTGTCTCTCATTAGTCTCTGTTTCTGTGGAGGCCCACAGCATTTTTTTTTCTTTGTTGAAACATATACTGACATTTTTCATGCTGTAATTTCATTTCAAACAGAGGACTTTCTCTTCAGTTCCCAGCATCTGATCTATAGTTTCTATTATAGCAGCGTGCATCGCATCTGCTTTTAATAAATGGAGCTGCTTTGTCAAAGCTAATGTACCTAGCATGATTGTTAATCTTCTCATTCTGTCTCATATTTCCTTAATCTAAGTATATAAATAAATATTGCATATGAAACACACACGCACTTATGTTCAGCTCCAAAATGTTACATTTTTTATTATTAGAACCCAGAAAGACAAAACAAAACAAAGTCGTGCACGAAGTCTCCGGGCATAAGCTCCAGGCCCCAAGACCCAGTACAGGATACGTGGCATAGATGATGAATGATTAGATGAATGAATGAATCAATTAATTAAAAATATATAATAAAATATTGCATATAACAAATTTGCACATTTAAAGATGCTATATAATTTTAATTTTAACTGCATTTATAACTTTTTATGTAAATTAGGTCTCTAATATGATATGATGACCTTTTACCCATAATCCTTCTGGTCATGTACAGCACTTACTCTACCTTATATTAACATCCAGATAATTTAAACACTCCACCTCGGCCGGGATCGTCATTCGCGATTATTTAAAACGATTGCACCGTTAAAATTTTTTGTCGCGGCTAAGAGTCAAGTCTGATCACCATACTGTACTTAAAGCCTTCTCAGTACATGTCAATCGCTTTTACGTCTTCATTCCCCAGAAAGTCCCGGTTTGACTTGAACGACCTCGTGTGTGTGTGTGTGTATATATATATATATATATATATAATTTAGTATTTTTCGCATATTTGTTTAGGCAGGCAAAACTTTATTATACATTTATATTAGAGAACACTGTAGCTGAATTCTTTCGTAATGCCAGATTAGATGGGATTTGGTCACTAAGTTGACATAATACACTCATAAAGTGTGTATAATGCATGAAAATCTGCAGGGAAGGAAAATAAATAAATAAATAAAGGAAAGCCGAACGAGAACCAGTGCGAGATTTGTCGAGGAAACATGAGGAAAACAATCAGGTCGGCATCGGGCTTCTCTCTCTTCCGCGCCGAGATTGGACACATTTTCCATTTGAGTGAGGGATTGCACTTTCCGTGTAATGGTATATTGGAAAAGCAACAAATGACCCTGTTAGAGGAGGCAGTGGTGTCATTACGCCTGTGCACTCACACACACAAACACACACTCACATACACAGTTCTAACCAGCGCTAAATGAAGAAATATGAGTGAGATTTACATGCCAAAGAGAAAGAGAGAGAGAGAAAGAGAGAGAGAGAGAGAGAGAGAGAGACTTCATGCAATCATGAAATGCATAAAATACTCCCGGATCTCAAAGACTTCATAATTGGATCTCATAGCCTACACATGGATATGGTTGAAAGGCAATGACAGGATTCGATTGCTCTCTCGATCACTTCCTCCATCCTACCCGTAATGGACCCTGGGCTCAGCCTTGTACGTCTTTTACGGTTTCTACGCTTAACTCGCCCCAAGCTTCTCCCAGCTCTGAGTAAACACGGTGCTGGACGTTAAACTGGCCTCTCGAATGGTACTACGTAAAAAAAATTAAAAAAAAACGACATCACGGAGAAAAGAAATAAGAAGCATCCGTGATGATTCAGAAAAGCATTTCTCTCACTCCAAGACCCCACTCTTGGCCAGTGTCAAGTGATGTGACGGGTTGTTGCAACATAAGAAGACATTTCATTAAGTTGAAAAGATGTAGCAGACACAACAAAGTCTAATGGTTCTCAATAGCACAGTCATGATCCAAAAGAAAAAAAAAAGTGATATCAAAAACAGACCTAGTCTGCCTTCCAGTGCATTCGCACTTGAAAATCATTGTCTCTTGTGGGCGTCTAGCAACCATTGCACCACTTGTGGGTATGGAGTGTCCAGCTTTATTTATTTATTTAACATGAGTATTGTTATTAACCAAAATATACAGTACCAGTCAAACGTTTGGATTTATGTTCTTCATTCCAGAACAATACTGTTTTTTTTTTTTTTTTTTTCAAAACTATGAAATAACACGGTCATTAAATAACAACAGCAGCAGTCAGTTGTTATTATTAAGTCATGAAGGTCAGCTGTTCTGGAACAGCTCTTACAAGATGCGTTTGTAAACCCATCAAACTCCAGGATGAAACTGTCTCTCGTGAAGACCTTCCCATGACAGCAAGACCAAAACTGATCTCAGCTGCAGAGGAGACGTTCATTTAGAGTCACCAGCCTCAGAAATCACCAATTAACAACCAGCACCTCCAATTAGAGCCGTTATGAAGCTTCACAGAGCAGAAGTAGCAGATAAACATCTCAATATCAACTGTTCAAAGGAGATTATTGTGGATTTTGGATAAACGGCTTCAGCATTGCTTCACAGTGTAAAACGAAATGACTATCAGGAACGACGACTGATTTAGAAGATATGACAAACCTCTGACTGGAACTGTGTAGCCCTGAGTCCTCCATAGGAAATATACAGATCAGAGCTAACTGTAATTACCTCCCTGTTTCACAGCCATTTCTCACTGATGAGGTGCTTAACTGCACTTAACAACCTGTGGCCTTGAAGTCCCGCCATCACGCTGTACCATGTGTTCTAACCAATCACAGATGAATGTGTCAGGGAGAAAATAAATATATATATATATTATAGTTTTTGTTTATTTTTACTTTATGATTTGTACTGATGCTTCAGTTCATTGTTGTTGAAGCACTATGGCTCAACGTTGTTCTACACCATAGAGGATATCTGTGGTATAATGTACTCTATATAATATATCTGTGATCTGATCTACTCTATGGCGGCACGGTGGCCTGGGGGTTCGAATCATGTCGAACGTCTTTGTGGCAGATTTGTCCAGTTCCATGTGGAATTTCTGTTGGTGTTTTACAAAACTTGTCTCAAAACTTTTTAATACCCCAGCATATCTGTGGTCTGATCTACACTATAGAAAATGTGGTAGAATAAGTGGTCTCGTTTACTACTGTAGAAGATATGTGGTCTGATTTTCTCTATATATCTGTGATATGATCTATTTTCTATAAGATAGATGTGGTCTGATCTACTTTATATAATTTAGCTGTGGTCTGATCTGATATCCATATGAGATATCTATACAATGATCTGTGTAGAACACATAGAGTATGTTGTCTGATCTTCTCTGTATAAGATATCTGTGGTCTAATCCACTCTACAGAAGATATCTGTGATCTGATCTACTTTGTATAAGATATCTCTGGTCTGATCTACTATATGGAAGATATATGTGGTCTGGTCTACTCCATAGAATATATCTCTGGTTTGATCTACTTTGTATAAGATATCTGTGGTCGGATCCACTCCACAGAAGATATATGTGGTCTGATCTACTCCATAGAAGATATCTGTGGTCTGGTCTACTCTACAGAAGATGAATGTGGTCAGATTTACTCCATAGATGATATCTGTGGTCTGATCCACTCTGTATAAGATATCTCTGGTCTGATCTACTCTACAGAAGATATATGTGGTCTGATCTACTCCACAGAAGATATATGTGGTCTGGTCTACTCTACAGAAGATATCTTTGGTCTGATCCACTCTGTATAAGATATCTCTGGTCTGATCTACTTTGTTTAAGATATCTCTGGTCTGATCTACTCCATAGAAAATATCTGTGGTCTGGTCTACTCTACAGAAGATATATGTGGTCAGATTTACTCCATAGATGATATCTGTGGTCTGGTCTACTTTATAGAATATATATTTGGTCTGATCTACTCTGTATAAGATATCTCTGGTCTGATCTACTTTGTATAAGATATCTTTGGTCTGATCTACTCTGTATAAGATATCTCTGGTCTGGTCTACTTTATAGAAGATATCTTTGGTCTGATCTACTCTGTATAAGAAATCTCTGGTCTGATCTACTTTGCATAATACAGTATATCTCTGATCTGATAGATCTCTGGTCTGATCCACTCTGTATAAGATATCTCTGGTCTGATCTACTCTACAGAAGATATATGTGGTCTGATCTACTCCATAGAATATATCTGTGGTCTGGTCTACTCTATAGAATATATCTGTGGTCTGGTCTACTCTATAGAATATATATCTGGTCTGATCTACTTTGTATAAGATATCTGTGGTCAGGTCTACTCCACAGAAGATATAGGTGGTCTGGTCTACGCTACAGAAGATATCTGTGGTCTGATCTACTCTGTATAAGCTCTCTGTGGTCTGATCTACATTACATAAGATATCTGTGGGTTAGCTGACAACTGCTTACTGTTTAAACCACCCAACATGGTGTTGCACACATCACACTTCTCAAAATGTCATACCCCTCGTTCTGTATGTCATATCCTCGTTCTCGTTTTCACACAGATACAGTATGCATCGTCTCGCCCCTGTGACTACCTCTGTCTGTCGGCTTAGAGGCATGAGAACAACAACACTGATTCTGGATCTGTTCTTTTCATCCAGAACGCTGAGGCGCAATGATGCCTCAATATTCTCACCCCGAACTGGCTGTGTGAAAGGGACTATTATTACACATGAAATGACAGTGTCACTGAATGTTTTAATATTATGGTGGCCATCATCTTGGACAACCAGAACAACATTTTTTTTAACTCACTGTGCATTTTTGATGAAAGTCATTTGGATGATAATACACAGTGTTTTCACCTTATTTAATGTGACACTGTAAACTTTAGCAGTAAACTTTGCACACACAAGGCAAAACATGGCCTCCAATGTGAATTGAAATGTCATGTAAAAGGTTAAATGCAGACGCTTGCTAAAATATAGAGTATACAAACTATTTAATTAAAAAAAAGTTAATTATGAATCATGTATTATGTTATTTGTAATAAGTATTTAATACGAAAAGGGAATAACTAAGCAAGGGGGAAAAAAAGACCCATACTCTATGCTAATTTAATTAATTAAACATTTTTCTCCTGTAAATCTTCTCTCTGACTCTTGTTCCTACTGTAACACACTATAGATCCGACACTAATGCCTCGCTGTCTGTTCCTGTATTCGTTCATTTTGTAAGTATCCATTTTTAGGGCTGTGGCATTAGATTGTCCAAACAAGGCTCTGTCGATATTCTTATCTCACTTTGACTGTAATGCAGGCCCTCGATTTTATTCCCGTCCCAAGAATAGAAAAAAAAAAAAAAAAACGAGAGATAGAGAGAAAGAGAGAGAGAGAGAAAAAACATGATCAAAGAGAAGTTCCCGGAAAAGGCAGGAAACCCAAGCCAGGAGTCAGCGCTTTGTCTCTTAGTGATCAGCGAATTCAATTCACCTTGTGGCGTAGGAACTCAACCCCCTACCCCCCCCCCGCCGCCAAAAGAAAAAAACACAGCTTAATATTTTAAGGTTTGTCCACACAAATGAGTGTCAGAACATAGAGATGATGGTACACAAGAAGCACATTTAATAATTAAATTACATAGTTAGCATCGTGGTCTCGCACCTCCAGGGTTGTGGGTTCGAGTCCTGCCTCAGATCTGTGTGTGTGTGTGTGGAGTTTGCATGTTCCTGGTGGGTTTGCTCTGGGTATTCCAGTTTCCTCCATCCAGTCCAAAGACATGCAGATTAGTCTAGTTGCTATTCCCAAAATTGCCCGTAGAGAGTGTGTGTCCTGCGATGGATTGAAACCCTGTGCAGCATGCACCCTGCCTTGTGCCCCCTGTGCCCCCCGTGCCCCTGTACCGGATAAGTGGTATGAACATGAATGAATGTAAATACCATAGAAAATTCAAGGCACTTTGAAATAAACAAAATATTTGACAGCATGTCTTTTTTTCACCACTAATTCATAGTTTTGTTTCATTTGTTGCATCTTTATTACCTTTATCAACTTTTATGATTTGTGTTGGAATTAGACGACGATTTATGCCAAAATGTTTTAAAGGATTTAAACTTTTTAAATTTTTTTTAGTCATCCTGGTATGATCAGTATCATCAGTGATGATGTCGCACTTTGGGAGGAGTTTCAGTCTTGAGATCTGTTGCAGCTGTGACACGATGCATTGCACTCGAGTCCATGTTATGTAATGATGTCATTTCTTTTCAGACATAATATACTAGGAGGAGGCTTTCAAAGGTTTTCTTTTCCAATGTATCATAAAATGAATGGGAATAGATCTATAGACACTCTCATAAAATGTGGCTAAAAATGCGAACTTTCAGCGCTCCCAAGGAGATTATGATTAATTCTGGTTTAAGTGCCTCTTGGGAGCATTTATATCTGCTTGTTTGTATGGGAAACACCTCTTCGGGCTTAATCCTGATACTCGGGACGTATGGAATGACCAGACGTCTTGGTTTAGACCTTATTATAGATGAATGACTGTCACAGATGGCTGGTTTGACAGCATGCAAATTATGACACACACTCTGCATACTGTTCGAATCCTGAATGATGAATCAAATCCCCATGAACATTAGTTAGACGGAGTGAGGATTTGGGACGTACTCTGACATCTACGTAGGGAGGACAAATGGTTCGTAGTCGGAGCCAAAGCTATAACGATTGCTGCTTGTATTGTGTGAATGGGACATAAATTCTGCTGTAAAAGGCTATGGCAAGAGTCTGGTAGGAACAAGTAATGTGTGTGTGTGTGTGTGTGGGGGGAGCAAAATTATGAGCTGTACTCATTTTCCCGCCCGATTATGTGTGTGTCTGTGGACTTGCTGACTCTAGGCGATTTCAAGCCCATTACTTTTACAGGCTGTTGTTCCAGGCATTTGATAAAGGTCTGGACAAAACTCACTTTACTCTCTTTGGCTAACCTTGGTGTGTGTGTGTGTGTGTGTGTGTGTGTGTGTGTGTGTGTGTGTGTGTGTGTGTGGTAGAAAATGCTAACACGAATTGTGTCTTCATAAAACAAGGACATTTGTCTGAATGCCGCAGCTGACATTTAGATCTGAATCATATTTCATGTTCAGAAACTCGGCTCATAAAGCAAAACTTTTCCACTTTGCTATGCAAATGAATGCACAGACGTGGGGTTGAAAAATTAAAGGACAGACCGGTGGCTCTGTTATGCTGTACGAGGCATTTATTTTTTTTGGCATGGTTGTGGTATGGCTCGATTTGTTCGCTGAGCATCAGTGTACGATCGATACCGAGTTTGTCGCACTGATCACCTTTTATCCTGTGATGAAACTTTTCCATCCTGATGGGCGTGTCCACTTCCTGGTCGACCCCGCCTTCATCCACAGGGTATGATTACACCTTAAAACTCATTGATGGAGATCAAATTTTTTGTCAATCTGTTGCTATGGCTTTGTACAAAAAAAAAAAAAAAGCACTACATTTTTGGAGATTTTCTCCATCACCATGAGATAATGTCTTTTGAAACAATATCTCTCTATGACTTCACACATTTTAAGAAATGCATAAAATCAACGCCAGGCAGTTCTGAGTTCTCACCGTGACCCGACACTTCACCAGGTTGCTTTTTAGTCCATTTAATTTGTCACCTGGTTTGGATCTCAGTTCTGGTGTTCTCCAGTAGGTGGCAGTGTTGCTCTGCTCTCCAGTGACTCTTCACTCCACAACAGGTTAACTAAGCTGCAATGAATCATCCCAGACACACACACATGCACACACACAGAGAAAGTCTTGTTTAATCAACAACCAGCATCATGAAGCTTAATAAAAACATATTACTCCAAGCTGTCGACGAATAACAGAGACTCGAGCGTCGCGGCGCTGCGCTTTACGCCGAGAGGACAGTGTCAACAGGGGGATGATAAATAAATAAAAAAAAATGGAGGAATATTAGTACAATAAATAAAACCCTTTAGAAAGAGGTCACAAGCGTTTACAAATGCGATGACTAGATCCGCTCGGATGTGCCGCTCAGGATCGTTTTTATGTCTTTATTAACTTAGGCGAGGATAGGACGAGGAAGAGGAAGTCAGGACAGGCTCGCGTGTTGCTTTTGGGTATTTTTAGACACTCCGGCCTTATTTGACACACTCTGCCCATCTTTGTCTCTCATTATTTCGAGAAGGTCTCCCTCCTTCGGCTTAGCGCGGCCAGAGACAAGATAAATCTGACCAATCAGAGCGCTTTGATGTGCTTTCTCTTCCCAAAGCGTCCCCTGGCATTGCACTCGTCTAGATCTGACATCAAAGAGCCAGAGGTCTGCCTCGATTGAAAAAGCTGGCATACTCGTCTCTCTCTCTCTCTCTCTCTCTCTCTCTCTCTCTCTCTCTCTCTCTACTTCTTTTCTGTTCTTTTTTTCCTTCCCTTTCTCTCTGCTAATTTGAGAGAGAGCCCGCACTGATAAAGCTCTCAGAGTTAAACTGAGCTGAGAACAGACAAAATCTGGCCCTTCTCTTCATCTCTCTCTCTCTCTCTCTCTCTCTCTCACTCTCTCTCTCTCTGGCTCGTTCGCTCTCAAATCCATCATCCGCTCTCGTTCTATCCCCCCTGAAGACCCAGAGACTTGAGTCGACACCAAAGCACCAGCCACATGTGAGGACGACGGAGAGCTCTTCTCATTGTAAATGAATGCCAAGAGGGCCATTAGAGACGTGACAAAAGCCTCTTGGCCTAAACCGTTCCGTCCCCGGACCGCGTTTGAAGTGGCTAAAGAGTCGCGTCTATCGCTTCTCCATTTTGCCAGCTTGCACCTCTTCAGTATTTTTATCAATTTTTCCATTTCGGCCATTTAGCTCCCCCCCTTCACCCTCCCTCTTGCCTTTTTTAACCACTCTCTATCACTTCAAATACTTTTTTTTTTTTCATTTCACCACCTCGCAAGCTTTTATGCATTTATTCTTTTATCTTTTCCTATCAGCCTCCATCACTTTCCTCTTTTACCCTCAACCATTCAGTTGTCTTTTTTTTTTTTTTTTTTTTTTGTAAACACCTTCAGGTTTATTTTACTACATCACCAGCCTCTATCACTTTATCACTATTTTGCTGCCTTCTTCAATTTTACCTGCGTTTTTTATCGTGCCATCGTTGCTCCTTTTTATTAGCCGCCATCCCTTTAACATGGAATCCATCATTATTTCTCAATAATTCGACCTCCCCGCTTACTCACGTTATTTTAAACCGAGGACGAGTGTTTAAACGCTGTTTAAAGATGTTTTATTAGGTTTCGAGCACGGTACAAGGTGGTGATGTCACTCTTTTTGGGCGGCCTTTGCTCTGCTGGTATCGTTACTCATTAAGTACGTTCAGATCGCTGATATCTTGTGTTTGTTAGTAGGAATATGATCATGCGATGTATTCGGCATGTCTTGTGAGCTTCCTTATCCCTAACTTCATATGCTGTTTATCACCTTTGCACATTCCACCATTTTATTGATTTAACATTATCCCAATCATTATTTTAATCGATGCCCCCATCAGTTTATTGTTATTGATGTACCTCTTTGTGATATCCACCAATCCATAATTTCTCCCTTATTGCTAGTTGTATTCGTCAGTCGTCCCCTTGTGACTTTGACATTTTCTCATTTCAACACAATCTACCACAATGCAGCTTTGAAGTGATTCTACAAATAGCTAGAAATGTACTTTGAGCAATAACACCATTTTTCCTAATGAAGTGGGGGCATAGTTAGCAATGTCACCTCATGCCAAATCTCACCTCCGGTCTGAGTGATGGATTTTACATATAAGTGAGATTCCATCCTTGGTGGGTTTCCTTCAGGTTCTCCGGTTTCTTTCTCTCTTAGTCAAAAACATGTGGTGAATGAGTTTGTGTTTAGTAGTTGATTGGGTGGAACCCCATTCAGGGTGTACCACATCAAGCGCATTATGGTCTCTTGAATAGGCTCCAACCCCCTTGCGGTCCTACACAGGATAAGTGGTTTAGACAGTGGATGAGACGTACGGTATGGAAGGATGGACGGGATGCTTTGATGACACTGGTGGAAAGCGCGGTCCGACTCGCCGCTCCAAATCATTTGAAATTTGAGCTCCAAAATCCATTAGCAGTTAGTTACTTTAGAAATTGATCATGTTTTCACTTTCTCAACTGTAGCATCTCTGCAATGTCACTCGATGACTCACGTAAACTGGGTTAAACCCCTGCGACGCGCTGAAATCGATGAGTTCTATTCAAAACCTTTCAGCATTGATTCTGGATCTGGTGCGAGAAAGAGATTCAGGAGCCGGCTGTATTGATCCGGAACGGATCCCGTGTGTGGGATGGAGACATGCTGAAGCTGTGTCCAGGTGGTCCGCATTATCCCGGCTCCATGCAGGAAGAAGCTTGAGAGATGTTGGCGATGTGGGCTGGATTAGATCACATCGCGGGCTGATTTTGTGCCGTTTCCTGAAATAGCCTTCACAGCGTTCATCACTCTCAGGCTCTGATGTGTCCGAGACGCACAGCTTCCTCTTTTACACTACCATTATATTCCGTAGTTGCTCCTGGATGTCTATTTAAGCTTTACAGTTGTTTTAATATCAACACTATTTATCTTAATCCACGTTGTATACTTTATTTCCATTTCAATCAAAATTGACTTGAAGTGTGTAACCATGCTCAGGCCAACTCCTTACACAGAAGACAATAGCATGCTGCTACAGTAAGATCTCCCATTCCGAAGAGAAAATGTTTTGATTTTACTTTTATTTCAAGAGAACAGATAGCTCAGTGGATAAGTGTCTGTCCTAGTGGTGGGTAAACCTTATTATAAAAGTGTTTCAGTTCTAAAATCAGATTTTGCGACTGTTGTATGATCCTGGCTTTGTGCACACACACACACACACACACACACACACACACACACACGCACACACACACCAACACGCACATATGATGCATGGTGGTAATTGAATTGTGTGTTAATGCACCAGGAGTTACACTTAAGACATTGTTTTGTTCCTGGGATATTGTAGCTTTGTCTGTTGCTTAGCAACCAGTGAAATTATTTATTTAATCCATTGAGCACACACTCAAGTGGCTTATCGCATTTATACAGTAAATATATAACAAAATATAGCATGCATAAATAATGCAAAATGCAGAAGATTTTCATAATTTCTGGTTTGTGTGATGATGATACTGAGCAAAAACAACTGAGCATATAAATACAAATGTCCAATATACTGTAATGACATCGTCCTTGTTTGGATCTGCTTCTGTTTACTGCTCCAGATGTTTATTACCAAATTTACAGCTGCACATTCGGATTTAAACATAAAAGCAGTTCATTTTTTTTTTTTTTTTTTAGTCAGTCTCATCTAGAAGTTGGTGCAGGACTGTGTATTTGTTAAAAAAAAAAAAAAAAAAAAGATTGATAACCAAAATGACCAACAAGGACACGGCGTCTCCCAGCAGTATCGCAGATCACATGACCTGTAAATATCCACACCTGCTTTGTGTTCTCGGCCCTATTTAAGTAACTTAAGTTAGCTTTTGCAATTAGATATTCAGATGGGTCTCCAGTGTGTGTGTGTGTGTGTGTGTGTATACAAAATCATGAGTGGAGAAAAAAAAAAACACACCATTTTTTCTTTCTTCCTATTTTTTTGTGTTTATAAACAAGCCAATTAGATTTCACCCCTGTTGTGACCTCATTTAGGAAAAGCCCCTCCCCTGACTTGTTGCTCAGCTCTGCTGCTCATTGGAGGGGCGTGGCTCAGCTGTGGCTCATTTCCATAGTCACATTTTAGACCTAAGAAATAGGACCTTTAAACTCATATGACTCTGACCAGGCAGTTACTAAGAATGTTATAAATTGCACGATGCGACATGTTTCACATGCGCGGTGATCAGTGTTTGTACTTTTAGCCAAATCGATATCCTAGCACTGCCCCTGGCTCGTGCTGGTCGCCGGTCCTAATGCGGACATTTAATCTGATAGAAAATGCTTCCAGTTTCTACCGAATATTGATTAAACGGGTCACATTGCAGAAGACGGCTGTGTGTTTTTTAATTCATAAAAGAATTAAAAAAAAAAACCCCGACACGTTGTGTTAAAAAGCCAAGGCTGAGAGATCGACTGGAATTAGAGCGATGTGGTGCGCAGCCGTTTGAATGAGATGAACTGAAGAGGTGTTTAGCAGCAACAACAAGGACGTTTCTTTCGGTTTCTCTGTTTTTAAGCTGCTCTCTGGAGTGCACACAAACACACACACACAAACACACACACACACACACAAACACAAACAGAAAGGTCAGTACTAAAAAGTAGACGCTCCAGCAACACGGCCATTTTTCAATTCTCTTCTAAGATACATTATGGGAAAAACTCCATTAATGTCCGCTAGAGAAAAGCGCAGGCTAATTTCCTCGCTAAACCTACAGCCGCTTTATTAAATCAGCAGCAATTTGTAAATTATTGGGGAGGTAGTTGGTGTAAGGAGCTGGTATGGGAGTGTGTGTGTGTGTGTGTGTACTACCGTATCCATTGCATAATAAAGGACAGCGAGTCCCGAGCCTTCCTGCTGAGCCGTGCTCCTTTGGAGCTACGCCTACAGAAGAGCTATAATCATTACATTTACAGTAATAATCATTAGAAATGAAAAGCGACCGAAGCGTTGGGTCTAATGAGCCCTGATTTTCCACAGCCCCTCTCTGACCAATAACACACGTGCTGGAACTTATTAAGCTGCTTAACGTCCATCTAGCGCAATTATGGGAATCGGAGGGCACAGGAGAAGCGAGGCGGAATTGGATTAGCACGAGCCGGAGAGGACGAGACACTCAGTGAGTCCTGGACCAGATTCGACTGGATGACAGGAAGACAAAGATGACAGGAAGTCTTTGGGGTCCGGTAAATTGGACAGCCATATTGGAGGAGGTTTAAGAGCACTTTTGGCAGCTGCTCCAGAGAGAGCAAGAGCGATCTCATGCTTTAGACAGGACTCGGCGCAGATCGGATCGAGACCAGCCCAGACGCGGGGAAGCACTCAAACCACAAGCCGCAGGATCTTTAATCAAAGCAGCTGCACTGGATTTATTAAGATCTAATGAGCTGTAACGACTCTTAACGAGCAGATGATCAGTCCGTTCATAAAAACGCTGCAACCCGACCGTTTCAGAAATTGAAAAATCCTAGGGGTTTCGTGAAGACGTTGCGGAGAGAAGTGTGGGTCCTGCGATGAAGCAGCATTAAGGCTGTCACGAAGTAACAAGACAAGTCAATACAAGAGAATCTCATAACACCAGCAACGACAAAACACATGTTTTACTTGATGCAACATCACTAAGTGACACTTGTGCCATTTTGAGAGCTGTGACAGTTTCCACTTTACCTAAATAGTAAAAAAAATCTGTATGTTTATGTTAAACTCATTAAAGTTGAGTAATTAGGTACATTTATTTTTAAATATTTTAATAAAATTGTCATACTATTAATATGTAAAGGCTACACAAAGACAGACTTTTATTATTTAATTATTGCTAGTAAAGATAAAAAAATACAAAAATAATTACACTTACACTAAAATAATAATAATAATAATAATAATAATAATAATAATAAAGTAAAAATTTCAAGACAAATTGCTGCACTAGTTCATTGTGTTTTTAGGCTCAGAACTACATAGTGTACAGTCGGAACAAGTAATTATCTTCTATTCTGATCATTTATCTTGTCTGTGCTTCATTAAAAAAAACTTCAAATGTAAAGTTTTAGTTTTGAATAAATACCAACTGGGGAAAATGAAGTGCTTTCTCTGAGCATGTAATGAGGGGCGTTCAAGTCAATCCAGGACGTTCGATTGTGCAGAATAACAGAACACATTTCTAAGAGGAAAAAAATCCCTTTATTTCTCTAATCCTCTGCTACACTAATGCACTTATCCCTGCGTTTCACTAGAGCTTGGAAGTCGACTTTTAAAGATTCTTCATTTGCTGAATGTTCACAGGAGTGACTGTAGAGGGCTGGAGACGGTCATTCACGGACGTACCGCCTTCTTTAAAACGTTTGCACCTTTCATATGTTTTACTGAGGCTTAGAGCCTCATCACCGTCCTGCACTTATAGTCTTCTGTAAACGTAGATCTTTTTAGTATTAGTTATTATACATTATGGTCTAGTAAAACATATTTTTTTTTACTTCCTGTATCTTTACAACTCTCGTAAACCCAGCAATTAGTTGTTTGCTTCTTTATGAATTCATTATGGAAACCTAAAAGTCTTTTAAAAAGCCAGGTGGTTAAAGCAACAAAAATAGATTGTATTTTTAGCGCCGTGTTGTGCATGAGGTTGTTATGACAATAAAAAACTTAACTGCTTTTACAATACTCAGTCTTTCTATAACGCCATTCTGATCCCATATAAAGTCATTATAGTAAAAAAGCTTATACAAAACCGTGTATGCAGTACTGTGTAAAAGTATAGACACCCCCCCCCCTTAATTTTTTAAATAATAAATTACATTAAATAATGTAGATTTACACAATTTGCACAAACCATTGCAGCTTTGCACACACAATACATTACATTTGCAGACTTTCTTTTCTTTTTTCCCCCTCAAACATGCGGACTTTTCCCATACACTTGCGTATTGTTTATATATATAAAATTTTTTTTAGATAATCAATTCATATTCTTCTCATAATTCCATATTATGTGTTTAATTCTGTTTTTTATATATATAAAGTAGTCCTCAATACTATATATATATATATATATATATATATATATATATATATATATATATATATATATATATACAGTATATATAATTTTTTTATACCTATTCTTTTTATTCCTATACTTTAAGTTAGATGATTTTTTGTTTAAATGGTTCATGCATCACTGCGTGGCTTAACAAACAAAAAACCTTCCTCTGAAACTGCTCAGTTAGTGAAAATGAGACACAAAAAAAAAAGACTAGGAAGCCTGATGAACTTTTCCTCAAGACTATATTAAAAAAACATAAAAAAGAAAAAAGTCGGTCTCTCCCGATGCAGAACATGAGGAAATGAGTTCGGCTCAAATGAAACATTCTGCTACCTAATGACAAATCACAAACCTGTTACACAGCGCTGACACTGGAGACTCCTTACATATCAATAATTTCATTAAATGGTGAATGAGCTGCTACTGAAGGTGTTAAACTGTATTAGAATGAGTGCATTAATATATTTAAACTCTGCTGTGCTTTGTGGCTGCACTCCTGTCAGAGCTGCTGTTATAGAAAATTAATCAACACCTTCTGTCCAATTGGAATCAGTGGTTTATTACAATAATCACAAACAGTATTGACAAAAAAGCAAGAGGTTTGGGACAAATGTCAGGAGGTGACATTATAAAAGGTGTATTAGTAGATAAGCTCGAGTAGGCTGAGATGTGTGTGTGTGTGTGTGTGTGTGTGTGTGTGTGAGAGAGAGAGAGGCAGGCCCTAACAGGCATATGGATGAGTCAGGTCTTTCTCCCTTTTACTAACGAGGGCTCCATCAGCTGGATGCTAACAAACTTTTAGCGAGGAAACACAGAACAGGAAATGAGCAGAAGATGGGAAACAAATGTGAGAGTCATCGTGCATGAAATTAAAAAAGATACCTCAAAATAGTCCTGCTAGCAAGCGTACACACACACACACACACGTTGACCTTCTGTTCCCCTCTTACACACTCCCTACAACGTTCATTTATTCATACGCAATGACAAAACACTAGTGACCCCCCCCCCCCCCACACACACACACACACATCATTTTCCCATAATGCAGCACTCGCAGGAAGATGAGCTTTAGCTCTGGTGCTGAAACATCACCCCGCAACATTTCTCTCCATCTTCCATCCTTCTTCTTCCCTGAGCAGGTTTGCTGTCTCCGATGGCCCGAGGGGACGTGTCTCGGCCGTCTCGCTGCTGCTGTGAATGTGAACCAGAATGTGAAGAGAAAGATGCAAAGGGACAGAGAGAGAGAGAGAGAGAGAGAGAGGAAATGACAAGGACTAAATGCAATTTTTAGCGCATTTTCACTTTCAGGCACACGAGTTTATGCTCGTGCTAACGGCCATCTTTGTTCTCTCAGTTTGTCCTCGAGAATCGATCCATCTTCCTAAACGATTCAGTGTCTCCATCACTTGCTGCTTGAGAAGGATGAGTAACCTTTACATAGCGTCCTCTCTCTCTCTCTCTCTCTCTCTCTCTCTCTCTCTTAAACCTTTGCTCTCCTTCTCATGTTTTTACAAAGCACCGTGCCTGTTACAAAATACTGACACTGGAGACTCCTTCCAATGTTTTTTAATAAACATATCTTACATTCCAATGACTATAATTTATTTATTTATTAAATAGAAAATTGATGCATCAATCAGATTAAGGAATTCAACTGACCTGTAGTATGAAATAACATCATCATCATTATGATTATCAGGTATGATTAGATACAATTACTGTGATGCAATGTATTTTTTTCTTAAAAATGAATAAAATTAATAAAAAGAAAATATTTTGAAAATGAATAAAATGAATCCCTCTTAACCACACCCACTTATGGCTACAGTACGTACTGTATGTTAGCCGCATTGCTAAGATAGTTCACTTGTAAAATGGTCAGACTGATAAAGCAGACTGGAAGAAGAAGCTTTTTTTATTAGCTTTATTGCCGTACATGTGATGGGGTAAAGTATGTTCATCTTGCTCAATCATGACATCTCTAGAGATTATAATCTTTATCAAAGTGTACAGTGTACGGTATAAATGCTATCGTTGGGATATTAATAATTTCTCTGGAAGGAATGTCAAAGACCTTGACATGACACGTGTTGTACAGTATGTTGTGAATCCGGCTTCACAAAGGTGCCGGGATTGTACATATTTCAAAGCGTTAATTTAAAAGATTATAAGACGATGATTATAAGATTTATTTAGTCTAATTATCTATGTTATGTCATATCTTTGAAGTGAGAGAGTACTGTATATTTATTTACAGTATATTTGAACGTCCAGCTCTTTGCTCCAGTTCCAGTTACACACTTCGGGGGGCGTGTCTATTGTAAAAGAGTCAGCTTTAATAAAAATAAATAAATTAATAATAATAATAATAATAATAATAATAATAATAGCTATGAGGAAAAAATTTAACTCTTTCAATTTAAAGTTGAATACTTTGATTTAAAATTGACTTGAATATTCACCCTTTCGGTGAAAGATGGCTCTTTTTATTTAAAGATTATTATTTTCATTTTAAATAAGTGATTTAAAATATTCACTTTTTAAATTAAAGTATCATAATTGGTGGTTCAGTGACCGGTTTCTCAGCTGCCATGGAGAAGCTGCCTGTGGATCGGATGGTCGGCTGTGGCGACCCTTCGACTAGACCACCAACCACAACTCTTTTAATTAAATGTATTCATCTTCTATACTGCTTATCCTGTACAGTGTTGTGGGGAAGCCATTCCCAAGACACTTTAGGCACGAGGCAGGTACACACTGGACAGGGTGCCAATCTGTTGTAGCGCACACACACATTATGGGCAATTTGTGAATGCCAAACAGCCTAATCTGCATGTTTTTGGAACGTGGGAAGACCTCGAGGTGAGAAGCCAACCCTCGACCCTGAAGGTGCGACAGTGCTGACCACTGTGTGACTTATTAATTGTTTTTTTTGTTTTTTTTATGATTACAATTTAAATCTCTTCTTTATTTAAAAGAGACTATTTGTAATTAATGCTCAAACTTTTTTTTTAAAGCTGACTATTTATTTAAGCTGACATTTTTATTTAGAGATGCATTATTTCTCAGGGAGTTTTTTCCTTACCACCGTCGCCATCACCATGGCTTGCTCATCAGAGAAATTTCATTATTCGTCTCATTATTATTATCTGCACATTTTTCTCACACATACACACTTCCAATTATTTTCTTTTCTATAATTATTATTATTATTATTTTATTTATTTATTTATTTATTTATTTTTATTTATTTTATTTTATTATAATTTATTATTATTATTATTATTATTATTATTATTATTATTATTATTATTATTATTGTTAAATTTCTTTCATTTTTGTGAAGCTGCTTTGAGACAATGACCATTGTTAAAAGCGCTATATAAATAAAATTGAATTGAAAATAAAATTGAATTGAATTTAATTATTTTCAGTAAGGAATGAAAATATATATTTTTTTATTTGTATTTTAAGCTAACCGTTTTATTCACTCTTTTTACCTTAAGATGACTAATTTGGGTTTAAAATAGACTATTTTTAATATAAAAATGACTGTTATATAAGTTGACTCTTTTTTTAAATTTTAAGCTGACTCTCTGTTTTATTCAAAGCTGACTTTTTATTGTTTTTTTATTCAAAGTTGCCTCCTTTTATTTAACGTTAAAATAACTGGTTTAAATGCCTAAAATTAAGTTAGGAATTAAAGTAAACCTGCAAATTAGAAACATCACGTTAATTTATTCAAGTAAGTGACACAGCTTTTCAGGCCTTCAACCTTTTTATTGTGGTGTTTCATTTCTGCATATAAACACCGAGCCTTAAAACTGAATATGGTTTGAGGAAGATTTTTATTTTTTCAATAATAGAAAATCTGTCTATTATTTATGCAAAACTAAAAGCTAAATATGCTGGTCATGTAACTTAATCAACCTTAGACTCATAATTCTCATTTCCCCAAACCACAGATTTCAACCAAAAGTGCTTTTAAACTAATAGGAGAAATGCAGCTGCTTTTAACAAAGCACATGACCTTAATTACCATGGATACACTCTTAAATGGAAACATGAAAAGGAAACATTTCATATCTTGAAGGTTCAAATGAAATAAATGCACAACCATTGTAACAGTAAAACTGCTTCTTGATATCTAATTATGTAATTTAAATTAGTTTTTTTAAAAGTACTTCACATTCCACGGGTCCTCTAACTAAAGGTGTAAAAGTTAGCGGTAAAAGCCTTGAGGTTTGCACCCCAGTGATAACCATTTGTAGATGGTGTTTCAGCCTTCGGATCTAAATCAAACCAAATCAAAGAAAGAGGTGGGTGAAATCGAATAAATTGCACACAGTTAGTGGGCATATTGGAGGCGATTTATAAAGAGTAACTGCAAAGTGGGGAGTCTCGCCAAGTGCAGATTGCAAAGAGATTTCCAGAGGAGTCAAATTAAACCTTGTCACAGAAATGTATAATTACATCCAGAAGTAGTGTATTTGAACATTTATTTATTTATTTTATTTTACCTTTGTTTACCACCATAATGGATTTGTAATAAAGCAAATATGATGTCACTGAAGTGTGGACTTGCATCTTTAATTCAAAGGAGTGTAAAAAAAAATGGCGTTTTAACTGTTTAAGAATTACAAAGCATTATGATGCAGTAACTCCATTTGCACACGTTCAGAAATAATTGGCCAATTAACTGATAATGCAATTTCATGGCCAGGTGCAGCCTGTTTTCTCATTATTTCATGATAAAATAAAGAATATAAACACTTGGAATTGATTCCAACAGTTGAATTTGTATTCAGTAGCACAACAGCCAAAGAAGTAGTCCATCCTTAGTCTAAAAAAAAAAAAAAAAAAGACTGTACTAGAAAGATAACAGAAACTTCAGGAGTGTCCGAATAAACAAATTGGTACATTCTTAAAAAGACGGAATGCACTGGCAAGCTCAGCGACACCAAAATACCTGGAAGATCATGAAAGACAGTTAAAGTGGATGATCACAGTATTATTCGCTCGGTGAAGAAAAACTCCTTTGCAACATCTAGCCGAGCCAAGAACACTCTGGAGGAGGTAGAAGTATCGCTATCAAAGACTACACTCAAGAGATGTCTTCATTAATGTAAATACAGTGAGTATACCTCAACATGCACACCACTGGGAACTGGGAAAACTTCTAACAAAGACTGTTCTGATGCGAAAAACAACCTTGTGCCAGAATGACTGGAAGAAAAATGTATGGAGGAGGAAAGGAAGGGCTCATGTTGTACGGCACAGGTTCCCAACCATGACTCTGGAGGACCCCCAGTCCCTGCACAGTTTTAGTAGTTTTCCTGTTCCCCAACGCAACTAAGCTAATTAGCAGCTTTTTCTGAATCAAAGTAGATTCAATGTTGGTCCCAAGCCCAGATAAAATGGAAGGGTTGTGTCGGTGTAAAACCTGTGCCAACTTGTTGTGTGGATCGGATGGTTCGCTGTGGTGACCTTCGACAGGACCAACCGAAAGATCTTCCAGGACCAGGTGTAGGAACCCATGAAAGCAGATCACAGTGTAGACTCAATGTTATCCTATGAGCTCATATGGCTGCCAATCAAACTGGGTGACTGTTGTTTATTGATTATGTGACTGATGATAAAAGTAGCAGGATGAATTCTGACAAATCTCGAGAATCCCTGCTTTCTGCTCAGATTCAGTCAAATTCTGCATAAAACGACATGCCAGATGGATAACGATCTGGAAGATACTGTGAAATCAACCCAAGAGCTTCATACAGTACAACAACAAAAAGATGGAATCTTCTCATCCCAGAAAGACCTACCTTGCTGTGCAAGTATTTTGGTAATGTACACCAACAACAAAAATTTATCGTTTATGCAATACCAACAGCAACCCCTTTATCTCTGGACCCCCCTATCTACAGTCTAGCACGTTCTCTTGACCTTGAACTTGATGTACGTAAGTGTCCAGTAAAAACCATACTTCTTCTTAGAGTGACATTTATAATTTAATGATCCGAATGAATAAATGAATCTAAAAAGTGGTGATGTCATGTAATGATTTCTAGCTATGCTTTAGCTACATTTCCCTGAACAGAGTTGCTGAAACTGCCACTCCAATTCACAAATGTGCAAATGAAATAAAAGCTGTGAAAGCGCTGTAAAGCAAACCTATGCTATGCCACACTCCTATGCCTACTGTGTTAATAAATCAGTTTGCACAATCTTTGCACTTCTTTTGTGTGTGTTTTTACACCTGCACATCCTTAAACAAATATTTTCTGGATGTTTAAGACTCCAAAGGCAGCACGGATACTGCTCGTCGGTATTCAAGGCTTGCGAGGAACGGTTTGCTCAAAGAGAAGAGAAAATCTCTATGGACTCAGGAGTTTGACACTTCTCAGCAAGTCCTGTGTAAATGAACGAGCTAAAAAGAAGGCAAACAGAGCGGCGCGGAGACGGAGGATGAGATGGATGAAAGGGAAGGCGAGAAGAGAAAAGGAGAATGCTGGAAGAAAGAAGGCTGGCGAAAGTAAAAGAGCCTCTCCTGGCTCTTTCTCAAAGACGGCAGCAGAGACAGAGTAGCGGTCATGATGGGGTCTCGGGGGAGCGAAAAGGATGAGAGGAGAGGACAAATGGAGAGGAGAGGAGTCATCGATTGGTGTCTGAGATGAGCTACATGCTGCTCCGCAGGAACTTGATCGATCTGTCATATGTTTTAAATCTGATGTGGCGGCGAGGACAGAGGGCAGAGGACTGAATGATTACACGCAGCACCTCATGCTACACTCACACACACAAGCACATACAGTATGATGAGGGCATGGCAGTTGTCTCGGGTGAAGTATCACATGAAATCAAAAGTGCAGGAAGGCATTTTGTTCCATTGGGGTAAGTAAAGGATATTAGAACAAGAATTAACTTGTTTTGCGAACGTTTCTCAATGTTATATTTACAGTAGTTATTAAAGCAGGAAGTATTGCTTAATTATAATAAATAGCAAATTACGATGTGTTGTTTTAGAACTCTTCTTTATTACACCATCTCATTGTTGATTATTTCCCTATAACAGCTTAGCTGATAATGGTTTAGTCCCCATTCATACACCAAGAGATACATACAAAAAAATACAAGGTTTAATACCAATTCAGGAAATAAATCTAATAAAGTGTCTATTTTTATCTTACTGACTAGTAATGTATTATTATTTTTTAATTTAAAATATTATTTAGCGATTATATTATATATTATAAGTTCTTATCCTTCTATATAAACAAATATACAGACACAAGTTTGGATTAAATTTCGAGAAGTTCATGTAGAGTCACCAGCCTCAAAAATCACCAATTAACAAACAACACCTCAGATTAGAGTCGTTATGAAGCTTCACAGAGCAGAAGTAGCAGATATACATCTCATTATCAACTGTTATTTTCCCCTTAAAATGATACATTTTCTCAGTTTAAACTTTTGTTCCGTGATTTAGATCTCCATCAGAGATGCAGGCTTCTGAACTGAGCGTTGATAACAACTTGGGTTGTCCTTGTCCTCTTTGGTCCGGATGACATGGCGTCCCACATTTCCAACAAGAACTTCGAATCGTGACTCGTCTGACCACAGAACAGTCTTCCATTTTGCCACACTCCATTTTAAATGATCCCTGGCCCAATGAAAACGCCTGTGCTTGTGGATCTTGCTTAGAAATGGCTTCTTCTTTGCACTGTAGAGTTTCAGCTGGCGACGGCGGATGGCACGGTGGATTGTGTTCACTGACGATGGTTTCTGGAAGTATTCCTGAGCCCATTCTGTGATTTCCTTTACAGTAGCATTCCTGTTTGTGGTGCAGTGTCGTTTAAGGGCCCGGAGATCACGGGCATCCAGTATGGTTTTACGCCCTTGACCCTTACGCACAGAGATTGTTCCAGATTCTCTGAATCTTCGGATGATATTATGCACAGTTGATGATGATAACTGCAAAGTCTATTTTTCGCTGGGTGACACCTTTCTGATATTGCTCCACTATCTTTCTGCGCAACATTGTGGGAATTGGTGATCCTCTACCCATCTTGGCTTCTGAGAGACACTGCCACTCTGAGAAGCTCTTTTTATACCCAATCATGTTGCCAATTAACCTAATTACTGTTAATTGGTCTTCCAGCTCTTCGTTATGCTCAAATTTACTTTTTCCAGCCTCTTATTGCTACTTGTCCCAACCTTTTTGGGATTTGTTGACACCGTGAAATTTGGAATCAACGTATTTTTCCTTTAAAATGATACATTTTCTCGGATTAAACTATTGATCTGTCATCTATGTTCTATTCTGAATAAAATATTGACATTTGCCATCTCCACATCATTGAATTCAGTTTTTATTCACAATTTGTTTAGTGTCCCAACTTTTTTGGAATCCGGTTTGTACAAAAAAAATTTGAATAAATGTTATTTGAATAAAAAAATCACTTAGAATGACAGCTTCTTTCTTAAAAAGAAGAAAGACGTGTGGCCACTCTGCTCTTAGTGTGTGGGATTGAAGTTGTATTGATTACCATGCTGATACACACGTGCACACAGAGCTTAATGGATGAGGATTATACCTTGATGAATCTTTCTCCAAGAGTACACTCTGTGTTTTTGACATTTTGGATGCTTTAGATTCCATAATTCCTAATCTCTGACTTGATTACTTGACTCGATTATGATCTTAATAAGCCTTGATGTTAAGATGGCGTTCGAGACCCACGGTTAGATATTAACAACAAGCGTCCTTCGTTTAGCCACTGATCTTCGTCCGAACAGATAAAGGCGCGGATATAATGATTTTAATCCGTGCATCATTACTGTGTCCTTGGCAACAATCAGGTTCACAGTCAGATGAGAAAACAGGGTGAATCAGATCAATAACGATCTTACGCAGAGCAATGTATGAGTAAGTGGCCTATTTATAAAAGGA
Source organism: Channallabes apus (assembly GCA_030522415.1). Taxonomy (NCBI): domain Eukaryota; kingdom Metazoa; phylum Chordata; class Actinopteri; order Siluriformes; family Clariidae; genus Channallabes; species Channallabes apus. The sequence goes on along the minus strand of CM060113.1, from coordinate 4,182,480 downwards.
ACAAACTCATAATGAGCTAAACGAGGAACCTGCAGAGACCAGCAAAAGTGTTTCAGGCATCTCACACCTATCAAAATATAACCAAGATAGATATAAGATTTGTGTTCACTTCAGGATGTGAAGAGGTGCTGCATTTTAAAAATAAGTGGGAGGGAAATGGCCAGGAGGTTAAAATACACCATGGAGACAATGCAGGAGGTTAAGAGAAGTTAAGTTCACTGAACTTTACAGTTTAGAGCGGTATTTTTTTTTTCTGTTATGCTGGAGAAAACCAAGACATTTAATACATTTTATTAAGATTCATCGCTAAGAGGGAACATGAATGTCAGCACAAAGCCAGGAATTCAGATTGAAGTTCATTCATCTGTTTATGCTAAGACCACTCAGGCGTTTTAAATCTCTTGAGTGTTAGGATTACACGTAGGGGGAAAAAATATGAATAATATCATCAGTGTGAAATCTTTGAAAGCAAACAACAAGACAGGAAGTTGGCGGTCAAATGAGCACATTAGCATCTGACATAACAGATTTCTGGATAAGGAACATAATTGACTTTAAATGTAGATGGACTAACACATGCGTGCTGTGATAAGAAAATCATCAAGGGTGGGGCAGAGTAACTAGGGCTATCCTGAAAGTCCATTACTTTCCTTTATCATGATGCTCAGAAATGTTTTATTCTTTAACAACAAATTGCCAGTAATTGCATTTTCTTTTCATTATTAAAGAATGACTTTTTTCGAATGATACGAAAGAATGATACGTTTTTCAACTGTTTGTAGTTACTACTGCTTTTGATACGCGCCGTAACCCTACAGCTGAAGTAACTGCATTGATTAGTTCATTATATATATCTGATAGCCATGATGATGTCAATGATGATGATATTATTGCTCATGTGTCGGATTTGGATGTGGTGCACACACTACGAACTGAACTTAATCAATGCAAGAGGGACATGGTGGCGTTTACTGATAAAGTGAGCTCCATAGAGCAGGATTTTAGACAATCCTTAGACAGCAGTCTCAACTGTGAAATCAGTCTTCATGACGCAGTGGACGTGAGCTTGGAAGGGCTGAAGCGCTACTGCCAGGAGGCTCTCGAGAAAATGGAGAGAGCCATCGTTGACTGTTTTCTGCGACGTGACGTCATCTGGGAGAACCGGATGAAGAGACTGCGTCTCACTAGTACGCCCACAGGTTACAGGCCTGCACACCTGCATCTCAGGCACAACATCGTCCCAGCACTTCAACCACTACAGCTACGGCCAAGGTAAAGCCAGCTACGACGTTCCTACTGGTGTTCCCGCTCACTCCTCGGCTCTGCTCTCCTCCCCACTTTCTTCTTCTTCTTCGCTTCACGTTCGACCATCCAGCTGCGTGGAGTTTCCAGCCTTCTGCGACGCGTCAGAGACAGCTGAGGTGTGGAACTTCATCAAGCAAGCGGAGAAGTACCTGGAGATCAGACCCCTGACCCGCCCAGAGCTGCTGGGAACCCTCGGCATGGTTCTACGAGGGCCTGCTCTGAGTTAGTGGAAGGTGGAGAAAGGCAAGGTGAAGGACTGGCAGTCTTTTAAACAGGCATTCCTGGTGGCTTTTATACTGGACGACGACCTCGACGAAGAGGAAGACAACCTGAGGTCTCTGGTACAGCAGCCAGGGCAACGCCAGGGAGACTTCGCCGATGACCACCCCACCCTCTGTCTCATGGGGAACCCTTTAAAGCTGCTCTCCAACGACCATCCAAGGAACACACAAGATCTGAGGGTCACCTTCGAACGTCATCAGGGCGTGCTATATCGCCGGGTACCAGTAAGGAAAGGAGAGAAATTTCAGCTAGTAGTCCCCCAGTCGCTTATAAAAAAACTTTCTAAGTTACTATCACAACAATCCACTGAGAGGACACTTGGGACAACTGAAGACCCTGCTGAGGTTACTAGAGGTGGCGTGGTGGCCGACGGTGCGGAAAGACGTCTGGCATTATGTGAGAACCTGCAGCGTTTGTCAACGACACAAGCCAGGCTACCCATCATTTCAACGACAAAGTTTCTTCACGGAGGAGGTGCAACAAAGAGCTCAACAACTAGAAACCACACAAGCCAGATATCAAAATACCCGGAGGAAAGCAGCGCAGTTTCAACCGGGAGAACTGGTGTGGAGAAAAGCTCAACCACACTCCTCCACAGCCAAGAGGGATTCTGCTAAGCGAGCGCCCAAGTGGGAGAGTCCAGCAGAAATAAAAACCAGAAGGAGAGGACCAAATAAATACCCAATGTCTTGGGGCTACCCACAAAAAGCCGATGTGGCCAGTGTGGCGAATTTAAAGCACTGGTACAGATGTTCTCCTCAGACGTCGGAAGCTTGAGGGCGGGGGGGGGGGGGGGTCTATGTAACGCAGCCACACAAAGGGACATTCCACTAACAGGGAAAAGGATCGACGAGCTAATGCTGCTCACCTGTGCCAGGAAATTTGCCCTATCTGGCTTCATTTGTCCCCATTGACAGTGGTTTGGTCACCGGGCAAGCTCCCATGCGCATGCGCGATCGCGACACGAGGGAACCCGGATGCGAATCTGATCACGTGTGCCGGCATAAAGCCGCAACCGGCGAGGTAGCCGGCACGGAGAGATGATGACAGCGCGCTGTATGTTTTTGGAAGCTGAGAGCCTGTTTGTGGATTATACTTCAGTAATTTCATTCAGTACCCAGCTCATTCCGTTTCTCGATCTCCCGGACCTACCATCGTTATCTGGTGAGATCGAACCATCTCTCCAACTCACCACTTTCACCCCAATTGCCGTTTTTGAGACACTGGACTATCATACACACACTCACACACCCGCATACATCACACACACACTATTTATATTTGTATTATATTTGTATATATTGGTTTGTGGTGCACCTTGTTTGTTTATTTGTTTATGTAGCTTGTATAATACACTTGGTTTAATTTATTACAATTGTTTTGTGTCGCGTCGTATATTGTCCTGCCGTGGTTGCGCAATACCGGAAGTGTGGTTTTCAAGCCCCTATTTAGATTCCCCAATCCGTTTTCTTGTAACCAAGCGGTTTTATAAATCCAAGCGTTACAACTATACTGTAAATGTTGATAAATGTCTGCAGAACAAGTTGGCACTTATCTCCTAATAGTTGCTCCCTTCACCTGTCAAAAGAGTGACACTGGAGACTCCTTCCAAATATACAGTATATATAAAAAAACTTTTATAAAATCTCCATAATTATAAATTTTTATTTCCTTTTAATAATAACCATTTATTACAAGAGGTGTTAAAGTCAAACGTCTGATGAAATTTCATGTGATTGAAGATGAAAAACTGATTGACAATTAAAGAAAACTTATAAGCAGCTGCAGTAAAACGTGAAAAAAAAAGCGAGTAAGTGGAATGCCTGATCCTTGGAAATCGACTGATAACTTGTTGAGCATCTGTCTGTTGGAAGTGTACATAAATTTACAATCAATACAGGGAACTCGGCATGGAGCTATTGCCACATCCCCCGTACAGTCCTGACCTCGCTCCAAGATATTTACCCAAGTGAAAAATAAGTATGCTAAGTATATTAAATCCAAGCATATTTAAGTATGCTTGCAGCAGACTAAAATACTTGAAGTTTGCTATTTTGGAACAACTAATTTTGTACTAAGTGTATTTATGTTGTAATTAAATTGTACATAAACACAATTTTACGTGTATTAAGTACACTTTTGTGTGCTAAAGTGGAACAACTTTAAGTATACTTAGTATACTTAAAGTATATGGCTGTGTGTACTAACGTACATACCTGACAGTAATTAATACAATTTAAGTATATATTTAATGTATTATAAGTACATTACAGCTATTTTTACTGTGTTCCAAATACATTAATATATTATGAGTATATTATTATTGCAGCAGTAGCGTACTGTTATACTTCAGCGCCCGGTTTCTCGAAAGCTTCTTATCGCTAAGTAGTTCTTAACTCGTACCTTAACCTCTCTCTTAATGTTATGGCGCATTTCCCGAAACGTTCTTACGCTAAGTATCTCTTAGTTAAGTCACACGTTCGTAATGTTGGTCTGGACCAACCTTAACTCATTCTTAGCGTAGTTTCAGCTCAAGACGCTAGTCGCCGCCACTGAGCAGCAGTCTTTATAAACCAGCGGTGTATGGAAGCACATTATGGCACATTATCAAAGCCGTACTGTATTAATAATGGAATATACTGTAGACCTGTTTAAGAATGTTATTTTATTTGATATCAGAACTAATAGAGTGACTTTTAATTAGGCAATTTCATAATGTGACTAACGCATTAAAATTGGCAATCACTATTAATATTGAACAGGTGGCGAACAATTAGGCAGCGATACAGCGTGTTGTTGTGTTAAACTGAAGACGGCGCGGTCCGCGGAGCCGTGTGGCTCATGTACATTTTTTCCTTTAGACAAAACTTCAGCCCTTTTCATATTTTCCCCGTGGTCGTTATGTAAAAAAAAATGGTTTTGTCTTCCAAGGCAACAGATTATGGAGCTTCTTGAGCTGCTCAGACCTGCGCGTGCCAGGCCAACGCATCATACTTACTGTACACGCTCTACGTCCCGATGTCCAGCTGCTCGCTGTTTTTTGTTTAAAATATGTTTCATTGATCATTAGCCATTATCCATAACTTTATGGGTTTTCTTTTGACACATTTTATTTTTATGAAATTTTATTTAGTTAAATGAGAAAATAACCTTGGGAGTTTCAGACCCCGCATCCATTGATTTTTTTCTGAGTGATTGTAATGTTTAATACCCCTATTCACTTATGTGGTTTGACTCGCTGTGAGATGCGGTGTTATACCCCTATCTCACCTGCGCGGTCTCGCGCTGTGGCCATAAGTAGGGTTCATCATGATTCACCCCGAATTTTTGCGCTGTGATTAAGTTTCCATCTTTCCGCGTGAAAAATTAAACGTTTAATTTTTTGCTGGTCCTCGCGGAAGCTTGCAGACCTTACAGAACTTCACGGAACATAAAAGGAACGTCGCGGGCAATCGCGGCAGCTCACGATGAGTCAGGCCGCACAGGTGAGATAGGGGTAGTAGGCACCGTGATCCGCCTCGAGTGACCGCCCGACGTCCCGCGAAGATCTGCAAGGTCCGCGAGCTTCCGCATGTTAAGCATGTTTAATTTTTTTTTTCGTGGTAAGATAGAAACGTAACCAAGGCACCAAAACTCGCGCTGAATCATGATGAACCGCACTTACGGCCCCTTTGCGAAACCGCGTAGATGAGATAGGGGTATTAAACCTCCACTCTGTCATCTCATCGTATTCATTCCATAGTGCGCTATACCTGTACAACCCCAACAACTGACATGTTTCACATTGTTTCTGATGCTGGTGAAGAGTGTTATCAGCTGTTTGTCCATCAACTATGATTGTATACGCGGTTTGTTTCACCGCCACTACATGAAAATTAAAATATTAGCGAAAGTTTGGTGATTTAATTTATATACAGTATTTGTCTATTATGGCATGTTATTGTTAAGTTAACCCATGTCGAAATAAACGCTATTAAAAGAATTTAGTGCCACGTTTAATTTGTATAGAAAGTGCCGTCTTTCTTAACGCTGTCATGCGAAAAGAGTCAAAAATCGATTCCTGAGCCACCGATGTCCGCTAATTCAGGACCTTCACTGTAGACAGCGCCGCGTAACGTCGGACATAAGAGACAGCGACTTAAGAAGACTCCTAAGAGACAGTTCGAGAAATACACTTAGAAAAGTTATCACTTAACGTAAGATATATCTTAAGAGTCTTCTTAGCGCGCGAATAGTGTTGGTTATTGAGAAACCGGCCCATGAACAATTAAAAATACTAAAAAAAGTATTCTATAATACAGTACACTGGTAAATGTGTTACTAGTACACTAAAGGTATTTAGGATAATTTATGAATGCTAAATGCATTTTCTACATTATAACATGTTTTTGAAAAACATTACATCAGTAATCATGAGGGAGATTTTATTCATGAGTTTAATTTGCACAAGGTTACAAAAAAGCACTACTATAGTTTATTTGTGTTCAACAAAACGAGTTCACACACAAACTAAAATGTAAACAGTTGTCTGAACACAGACAGACATTAGTATTATAATCTACAGGTACAGTATTAGTTTAAACCTGATGTGTTGATTCTAGCTGTTACACAGAGACTGAACCAGGCTGAGAGTTATGGAGCCATTATACCACAAGCAGAGTACATAACACATTAACAACAACACATTACACAATACATTCTATAGCTTAAAGAATGTACTTAATTACAAGTTACCTAACAAAAACCGTTAAATTTACCTTGTGCCGATGAAAATAAAATAATAACGATGCGAACTAACGCACACGATGATGCAGCTTCAGCCGTTAATTAATTAAGTGGCCGCTTGGTGTAGCGGTTAGAACGCTCGACCAGAGATCTACAAAGCGTCGGTTCGAATCCCGAGAGCTGATGTTTTCTGGCTTCCTGTAGCTGCCCGCATCAAATTCAAAACGCTGATGCTTGCCTACAAAGCTTAAAATGGCCCTGCACCCACTTACCTCTCTGCTCTAATCACACCACGCACTGCACCATGTTCCCTCCGATCCTCCAGCACTGCTTGCCTCATCCCACCATCTCTCAGGGATCGAGGGCGACATTCATCCAGGCTCTTTTCTGTTCTGGCACCTAGGTGGTGGAACGAACTTCCTCTAGATGTCCGTACAGCAGAGACTTTGACTATCTTTAAACGACGACTCAAGACGCATCTGTTTCTCCAGTACTTGTACTAACCCCCCCCCCCCCCACAAAAAAAAAATAAATAAAAAAAACCTCTCTACCCAGTTGTGTTCGACTAATGGCACTTAGTTATAAACCTAGTTAACCCAGTGTAAGTATGTATCCAGTGATGTTAACTTTAAAGCACTTTTTGTAAGTCGCTCTGGATAAGAGCGTCTGCCAAATGCCTAAATGTAAATGTAATTAACTAGAAACAGTCCGAATCTGCCCGCCTACAATCTATGATTGGCTGGAATAGTTCTAACGCTGCTGCAGTTTGTGTAAGTGTAGCTTTATGACATTGAGCGAACAGAAGAGTGAGAAAGAGAGCAGAAATAAATGATCTTGAACAGACAAAAGTGATTTTCAGCGCGCAAGAACGAGTTTGCACGTGGGAGAGAGAGATTCAGCGTGCAAAAACGAGTCTAAAAGCGCGCACACACGAGAGAGTAGTGCACTAAACATTAGTACATATGAATGAGTACATTTAAATTTACCTGATAATATACTGAGACTACCATATATTAAAAATTGTATTCTAATGTATACTTTCTGTACATCCCGCGACCCTGAACACAGGACTAAGCGGTATAGAAGATGAATGAACTTTCTGTACATTTGTACAATGATTATTTCGAGCATATTTAAAAAAAATAGAGTATACCAAAAATGCATTGAAAAACAAGTTTCAATAAGTATACTTTGGAAATTAGACAAACATTTCACTTAAAGTATATTTTCCAGTAATATATTTTTGGAAAGTGTACTATAATACAATTATTTTTAAGTATATTTAAAGTTTAATTCCAAAATTTGGTAAAAGCATGATGTTAGTATACTTTTTATATATTAACTGATGTTACAACTTTTTGTTAGTATATTTGCAGTGTACTATCGAGGATTTCAATATATTTTTAATACACTAAAGTGTATTTTTTTTCACTGGGGTGCACATGTTTGGATTATTACAGGAGTTCCTGGGAGGCCAGCATTACAGATGCTTGACCATGCGTCCGGCGTACTGAGAAAAATTTCTACCTCGATGGTGTCCAAGCACTAGTGAAACACTGGGATAACATGAAAGGAGGGGATTGTATAGAATCAAAGGTCCCGGTTTTATTTGAACGCCCCCATATTATTCTCAGTACAAGTATAATAACTTGGCATTACTGTAAATCCAACATTAGATATTATATGAGAATGCGCACATTAATACAATCCTGTGATTTAAGAGCCTCACTACTTCTGCTGTTATAGAAAATTAATTAACAGCATTACGGTACAATGAGGTGTAAATGATACACGGTCCAAAACTACTTTTCTCGCTCAAGTTTATTCAAAAGTTTTAGGTCCAGCCATGTTTGATGCCGCAGAGGGAGACCAGGAAGCGTCAGGAATAATTAGGTGAGAACAGATCAGAAGAAGCTTTTGTAGCTTACAAAAGGTTTTTTTTTTTTAAAGTGGCCGTGTTTGAAGCCGGTTGGGGTTGAGATCTGTCCATTCCCTGGATTTTCAGCTCTTTGGACAGATTTAATGACACCAGCTAGCGCTCTCAAAGACCACGTGTGTGTGTGTGTGTGTGTGTGTGTGTGTGTGTGTGTGTGTGTGTGTGTGTGTGTGTGTGTGTGTTCAAGGATTGTGTATTGATCACAGGATTCACTAATCTCAGTCTGGAGAATATCCCGCTTGGAGTGCGCCATGCTCGGAGGAAAAACTAATTGGACTCGAGGACTTCAAGCTGCACAACTAAAATTATGCTTAAAGTTTCTGTTTAGTCTGGTTACAGTTGAGCAAGTTTAGGTAACAGCAAAGCTTCTCTTATTTTAAAGGTTATAAAAACACAAACCATCACCTCAACAATTGCTTGTGGTCCTTTGGTCCGACTTCTTTGACTCGCATGGCTTAGCCATGGCGACACAGCTAGCCAGACATCTGCCAAGCTTGATGTACATACGTATGCCTCTAGCAGTAGCTACTGTAGTTACCTGCAAGTTCTCTAATCATGTGAGCTCCCAAACTAGATAGTCTACACTGTACCGTCTAATCAGAATTTTTATGCTAAGCAGTGTGTTTAGTTTATATGATTACTACTGATTCATTTTAGCTTGAATATTTTCCATGTTGAATCAGATTTCACATCATTCTATACTCATTTCATTTCAGTTTCAAATTAATTACAAAACTGCAACAAACTGAAGCTTTTGCTAAAAAAAAAAAAAAAGTTGCCCCTATATTTTAAAGTTAAGAATATTACATTTTAATTTTGAGAATAAGCTACTTAATCACAATGCTGTTTTTCAAAAGTTATTATTTTTTTTGTGCTAATAACGTGTAGTATGTGGAAGGTCAATTCAGAAACCTGGACCAAGAAGAGGTGTAAATGTCCACCCACAGTTGGCGCATTAGACAATTTCAGGAGAGGAAATAATAATAAATAAATAAAACAGGAAACGAAAATATGTCTAAGTAAAAGACAAAACATATGCTTTGCAGTCTTGCACAATTTGCTATATGTGATTCCTTCTCTTTATAGCTGCACTTATTTTCACAGAAACCCACACAGCTTAGTGTGCTAACTGCTCTTTAATGACGCTAGCTGTCACACTAATTGGAATCATTTATATTCCAGGTAGCAAAAAAAAAAAAAAAAAAAAAACTGCTTATTAACTAGCTGACCCAGACAAACAAAAACAGCAAGGAAATGTTCCGACTCGATTTATGCAACCATAATCAGAAGCTAATAATGTCCTAATGAATCAGCAAGTCAAGCGCTAGGTGGTATAAATGTAATGTATGTACCCGTACACTTCATTAAACCTCACACATGTTAGCTGTTTATCCGTGAGTTCTCGAGCCGCTGCAAGGAGTTCACCAAATGCTGCAGCTTCCCAAAAATAAATCAATGCACCCTCTCAACCCCGTGCTTCATGTAGGGGTTGTAAAAAGGTATTTATTACCCAGTTATCCGGCAAATCCCTTTGCTCCTTCAGCTCTCAGCAAGGGAAGGACAGCGGAGTCATTGATTTACCTTTCTATAAACATTGTAGTGCCAGCTCATCCGCGAGTTAAACACATCTGGTGCAATAAAGGTAAAACATGCACACCAAGGAATTTGGAACCAAGGACATGGGCTGGTTTTACAGCTAGGTGCACTGGGAAAACAGGCAATGTGAGCAAAAGTGCAGGGTTTTTTTTCCAACTGAGAATGTTAGAGAATTCTGAACACGCTGTGTCGTTTGTTACAGTATTTTTATTATACTTACTGCATATACAGTAGGCTAGATTGGACCAGCAACAAAGGTTTAGGTCTAATCAAAGATTTGTTCATTTATTTATAAGCCACTGTACATTTACGTTATATTTCATATGGGATCTTTAAAAATATGTAGAATACTGTAAGTTGAATGAGGGGCATTCAAGTCAAAGCAGGACTTTTGATTGACTTTTGGTATTTCTTTATATAGTCCCCTGTTACACTAATGCACTCATCCCAACTTTCCAAGCATCAGCCATTCCACTCGCTAAATGTTCACGGGAACGACTGCATCGGGCTCCACGCCAGCTTGGTCGGGCTTCTTTATACATGTTTACTATTCAAATGTTTTATTCCTACTAAGAGTCTCATTACCATACTGCACTCAAAATCTCTAAATGTCAATGGCTTTTACACCTTCAATCACCAAAAAAGTCCTGGTTTAACTTGAACAACCCTCATATGTTGCAGTGTGTTATTTCAACATAATATCTCACAATATCTTGCCATCTAATTTATTTGTTTTCCTTTTAATAATTGAACATTGTACTAATTCTTATTTATATGCTGGTTTTCAGGTAGAACATAACCCAGACCTTGTTATATTTGAATTTATTTGACACATTTTAAATGCCCAATGATTGTTCATTTTTTTTGTCTTGTTGTTTTAGCACAACAAATTAGAAACAATGAAAATGGCCTCTATGGCAATTATAAAATGAATAAAAAGTGTTAAAGTAACATGGTAATAATGAAAGACTTACTCAAAATAATGAGGTTTTATGTTAAAATTAGAAAATATCAAATTGCACTAATAACTAAACAGTTCAACTTTATTTTTCTACTTTTTTTGACAATGCTTCCAGTATTTTAGTTTCTCGACATTGTACAAGCACAATAAGAGTTTTCCTGCCAGTGAAAATGGCTAAACGTGGGTGTTTAAGGACGAAGAAGTGTTCGGTATGCTAAGGCTAGAGGTAGCATCCATGTGTATACAGTATGCAGATGATGTCCTTCTGGTATAAACCGTAGCGATTGCTTGAACAATTGACTGCAAAGTGCGAGACGAGTCGGGTGAAAATCAGCATCTCCAAGTCAGAGGTCATGATTTTCTCATGGAAAAGAGTGGGATGTTTCCTTCAGGTAATGAGCAAGACCTTGCTGCTGTTTGTGTCTTGGGATTATATTCATGAGGTAATTGACCAGGTCAGTGGTGGCTTTGGTACTGCACCAGAGTCTGGTGTTGAAGCAAAAGCTCAGTTTTCTGAAGAATTTCTCTGTTTATTGTTTAACCTACACCCTTATCCTTCCATAAAGTATGGTCATACGCTGTAAGGTCATGAGATTAGCTGGGAGAAATTCAGTTCTTACCAACTTTGCTGATGGAGTACCCAGTACCATGTACATTTTGATAGCAAAGAAAATCTGCAGGAGAGCATGTTCTCCAAAACTAGGGAATGTAGAATCTGGGCTTATGTTCCATAATAGCTGAGGGTCTAGGCAATGTGGCAGAGCCCCAAAACTAGCAAGTGGTAGTTGATGTGGACAGATCAACAACCCAGAACCCCTGAAAAGACCTAGAACCCAGTTGTCTTGGGAGCATCTGGAGATTTCCCCTGCATGACTGTGTCCTCTGTGACCAGGGATAGAGAATTTGAGTTGATCTTTGACCTTCTCAAAAACCTTGAAAGGGAACAGCAAAAAAATTATGAATAGATGGTTAAGAATAAAAGATTATCCTCTGAATAAACATTGTACTAGGCTTAGTACTGCTTGCACACCAATTTCCCAGTCCATACAGGTACAGCACCAGTCACAGTCCTGAAATTAACCATTTTCATCATGTATAAAATGAGGACTATATTGTTTAAAGTTAGGTCAAATTCATAACTGATATAATTTATATGTCACAGCAAGGCCAGAAATTTAAGGTCACAGGAAGGTCAAAGTTTCACAGTGCATGCATTTCCACTGACGACACCAGTGTTGAAATCTACTTATTGAACTACAGTACTGTAGCTTTGCAATATAACTTAAAACAACTGGATTAGTAGATACAGTAACTACATTTTCATTTAACTCAGGATAAAGTGAAATCATTGTTGGTGTGGGTATTTTATGAACATCCTCTAAGGTTCTTGTTCTGTTCAATATTTATAAATATTCTGTGTTTTTTCTCCAATCAATAGCAGTAAATTTGTAGCATTAGCTGTAAAATGCATAATACATTACATCTTCGTTTCAGTTATTAATAATACAACCAAATATGAACAAAAGGCAAACTGCCAAAGTCTTGTTCAGTTTTGGATCTCCACTTCATGACAGAGTGGAATGAAAAAGAGAAAAAGAGATTGAGAAAGTGGGAGAATTTCATTTAATTGTTATTTACAGGATGGGAAGTAACATACAGTACTGATTTGGTTGACTGGTATAGCTGGTTCCCTAAAAGCCGATCTATGATGCAATATTACTTTTTAAGGCTTTTTTTTTATGTCTGGATAGGTGACAAGTGCGGGTAAACAAACAAAAAGCAAACAAATATATATGTTACATATATATATATATATATATATATATATACATACATATATATATGTGTGTGTGTGTGTGTGTGTGTGTGTAGGCCCATCTGAAGTTTGCTACAGAGCATTTGGATGATCCGGAAGAGGATTGGGTGAATGTCATATGGTCAGATGAAACCAAAAATGAACTTTGCATTTGGAGGAGAAAGAATGCTGAGTTGCATCCAAAGAACAACATACCTACAGTACTGTAAAGCATGGGGGTGGAAACATCTTGCTTTGGGGCTGTTTTTCTGCAAAGGGACCAGGACGACTGATCCGTGTAAAGGAACGAATGGATGGGGTCATGTATCGTGAGATTTTGAGTGAAAACCTCCTTCCATCAGCAAGGGCATTGAAGATGAAACCTTGCTGGGTCTTTCAGCATGACAATGATCCCAAACACACCACCAGGGCAACGAAGGAGTGGCTTTATAAGATGCATTTCAAGGTCCTGGAGTGGCCTAGCCAGTCTCCAGATCTCAACCCCATAGAAAATCATTAGAGGGAGTTGAAAGTCCATGTTGTCCAGCGACAGCCCCAAAACATCACTGCTCTAGAGGAGATCTACATGGAGGAATGGAGCAAAATACTGTACCAGCATACAGTACTTACAAATACTGTAGCAACAGTGTGTGAAAACCTTGTGAAGACTTTGAGAAAAATTTGACCTCTCGTTGTCATTGCCAACAAAGGGTATATAACAAAGTATTTATCCATTTTATGCTTTTTGTCCTTTTTCCATTTTTGGATGTGCTGTTGATTTCCTTTAATTTGATTGGCCAGAAGGAGTGGCTTGATTTTCTATGCGCTCATTATAATGCATGATTGGCATTATTAAATGAAAATAAATTAATAAACATCTCATTATTTTATAACAAATAGAAAATATTCATGTATAGCCGTTGATGTGGTGATTTTTTTTCAGTTTATGGAGATGTTTACTGTACTTAACATTTACGGAACAAGTCACCAGTGTTACCAGGTGAAACTGTAAGGGTACCTATTATGCACAATTGATAGAACAGACATTCAGATGTGTATTAAATGTGTTCTGCTACAACATACAAAAAAAATTTTTGGAACAAGACCTTCCCCAAACTTTTGTCCTTTTTGTAAGAATTTGTATTGACCTGGGCTTAAAACAAATCAATTAGATTTTCCCTTTTATGTGACCTCATATACTGTAAGAAGATCCCCTTCACAAGCTTGTTGCTCAGCTCTGCTCTTCTCTGCGGGGCCGTAGCTATTTATAGCTCATTGACATAGACACTAAAACAGCCTGTTTGGAAGGGGAGTGAAAAAGAGGGAGTTTGAGGTACTTAAAATGGATTATCTGCGGGGGAGCTGAAGCATTAACACACACTCTCTCTCACACACACACATGTTGGGGGAGCTCTGAGAGCTTGTTCACTTAATTAAGAAAGAGTAAATTGAAGGATCTTTAATGCACCGAGCTACCATAAGCATAACATATTTAGTCTAATTAAACCTCAACTCAGCTATTTAGGTAGTTTTGCATTGGTGTAGGAGTTTGTAGGTGGTACAGTACATGCAAAAATCTGGCATCATATTATAGTTTAAAATATTCACTGTACTGTATGTACTGTACATTAACAAAGCAGTTATTTTTAGACCTAAACTTTTCTCTGTTATTGTGCTTCTATATTGAAGAGGCAGCAAATACAACATGACCTATTAATCTTGTCCATTTAGTTTCTTTACAATAATAAACTAAAACTTAGATTTTGCAGTTTAGCTGCACTGCAGAATAAAAACGGAGTCATCTGTGGATATAAATATAATTATAGAGTTTAATAATGTCAGGTGTTGAGTTAACTCTGAGGTGGACTCTAAGGTTTAATAAGAGCACTATAAAAAAATGATAAGAAAAAAGAAAAAGAACTATAGGCAAACATACTGTAGAAACACTAGATAAAGAGTGCTACAAGTGTCAGAACATTTACAGCGCTCCCTCAGCATGCAAATTTAATACGTTCCAAGGGAGAGTTCTTAATGCAAAATTTCATATTACGGAATGCAGTTTTCCATAAGAAATAATGTAAATGCAGATAATCCGTTTCAGCCGCCCAAAAATATTACCAATGTTACCAATTTTCAAGACTATGAACATATTTTTTGCATATACAGTAAAAACGATCAAGGCTCAGTTTCTCGAAAACTAAACTGTTAAAAGTGCTAAACTGAAGACGGCGCCGTCCACGGGGCCGTGTGGTCAATGTACATTTTTACCTTTAGGCAAAACTTCAGTTCTTTTCATATTTTGTCTGAGGTGGATATAAAAAAAAAAGTTTTGCCTTCCAAGGCAACAGACTATGGACCTTCTTGACCTGCTCAGACCTGCACTTGCCAGGCCAACGCGTCATACTTACGCTCTACGTCCCAATGTCCAGCTGCTCGCTGCTTTTTGTTTAAAATATGTTTCATTGATCATTAGCCATCATTCATGACTGGATGGACTTTTCTTTCGACACGTTTTATTTTATGATGAATATGATTTAGTTAATTGAGAAAATAAACTTGGGAGTTTCCAACCCCACATCCAGTCATTTATCTGAGTGATTGTAATGCTTTATCCCGCGGTGGCCGTAAGTAGGGTTCAACATGATTCATCTCAAGTTTTGCGCTGTGATTACGTTTCCATCTTTCTGTGTGAAAAATTAAACTTGGCGGTCCTTGCGGAAGCTTCCGGACCATGCAGAACTTTGCAGAAGGTTAGCGGAACGTCGGCGGGCAATCGCGGCAGCTCACGGTGCCTAACATCGCATCTCACCGTGAGTCAAGCTGCACAGGTGAGATAGGAGTATTAGACACCGTGATCCGCCTCGAGTGACCGCCCGACGTTCCGCGAAGATCTACAAGGTCCGCGAGCTTCCGCATGTTAAACATGTTTAATTTTTTTGCGTGGTAAGATGGAAACATAATCACGGCACCAAAACTCACGCTGAATCATGATGAACTGTACCTAAGGCCACCGCGCGAAACTGCGTAGGTGAGATAGGGGTATTAAACCTCTACTCTGTCAACTCATCATATTCATTCCATAAGTGCGCTATACAACCCCAACAACTGACATGTTTCACATTGTTTCTGAAGCTGGTGAAGAGTGTTATCAGCTGTTTGTCCATCAACTATGATTGTTTGTTTCACCGCCACAGGTTACATGAAAATATTAGCGACAGTTTGGTGATATAATTTATATATTTGTCTATTATATGCTATTGATAAGTTAACCCATGTCGAAATAAATGTTATTGGAAGAATTTTCTGCAATGTTTAATTTGTATAGAAAGTGCCGTCTTTCTTAACGCTGTTATGCAATGGGAGTCAAAAATCAATTCCTAAGCCACTGATGTCCGCTAATTCAGGACCTTCACTGTAGACAGCGCCTTGTAACGTCGGACGTAAGAGGCAGCGACTTAAGGAGACTCCTAAGAGATAGTTCGAGAAATACACTTAAGAGTCTTCTTAGTACGCGAATAGTGTGCGTTATCGAGAAACCGGGTCCTTAACATCAAGTAAAGACATGTGAAATATAAAAATAAATACACATTAAACCTTACTTAACCTAAATTCATGATTCCTCTTGGCACTGGCTGCTTTAAAAATCAAACTGAAAGTGGTTCCTTTTTCTTCTTGCTACCATTTTTGCTAACATTCATGGGACCCTTGGTGCTATGTTTTCACAAAATTTTGCACAAAATGCAAAAAAAAAAAAAAGCCCACAAAAAAAATAAAATAAAATTTGCTATACTTGGCTTTCAACTGTTGCAAACAAATGCTCCTTGATGTACACGCAACTTACAGTATGACGCTTTTCCACTGCATAGTACGACACGACACGATTCAGTTCTACTCACTTTTGGGGGGTTTTCCACTGGGAACAGTACCTGGTACCTGGTCCTTTTTTTTAGTACCACCTCAGCGGAGGTTCCAAGCGCGCCGAACCGTTACCAAAACGTGACGTGTAAACATGGCTGGTCACTGATTAGCCGGAGAAAATCGTCATTACTGCATCACCGAACTTGCGACATGAGACACAACAGAACCGCTATATTTAGAACAGCCAGAGAAGGATCGCCGCACCTTTTTGTATTAACCGTCGGCCTCTTTTGAAACAAACTCCTTCGTCTCGCTGTTAAAAATATCCACATGCCGAGAATGAAGAACACCATGTCGTCGATATGCTCCATTGCTGTGTGTTTGTTACGATGACGTCACGGCAGTAGCGGCGCCGCGACTAAATGACACGTGAGTAATCCCGCCAAAGCTAAAGCGGTGCTAAACTGCAGTGGAAGTGCAAACCGAGCCAAACTGCGCCGAACCGAAGTGAGTTGAACTGAACCGTGTCGTGCCGTACTATGCAGTGGAAAAGAGGCATTACTGGCCATTTGGCTCGGCTCAATTTGTTCGCTCATATGCTGACAATACTTCATACGTATGCTGACATATACTTCATAATTTCTGGCCAAGTTTTAGTTCTTAAGGCGAAAAATTTTATGCCGAGGTACAGAGGTGGGTAGAGTAGCAATAAAATGTACTCAAGTAAGAGTAGCTGTACTTCAAATTAATATCACTCAAGTAGAAGTAAAAAGGTATTCGGTGGAAAGATACGCAAGTAAGTACAGAGTAACTGTTTCAATCGTAATGCCATATTTTTTTTTTTTAAATTATAATAATGATATATTAGGGTGTGTTTGTACTGTATATGTATGAAGCTGTTCTTTTGCAAGCGAAGCATGTTTTGTATATGATGCCAGAGATGCCGGCTGAAGATTGTTCTTTTTTACAAATCTACTCAATTAAAAGTAAAAAGAATGGTGCAGTAAAACTACTATAGAAGTAATTTTTTTTTCAAAAAGTAAATGTAACTCGTAACTACCCACCTCTGCCGAGGTACCGCTGTATATTAGTTCTCATTATAGTGTCAAATGTGACTCTACTGTAGTGACTCTACTCACTAATATCATCAATGATTCAGCAGTTTATTAATATTGTTGCTCTTGTTTTGTTCTTAAATCCATGTGTGGGTTTAATATGTGATTCGAGCCCATCAGTGTTGTGAGACGAGGGCTCATAAATCACTCAGTGACGATTTATTAAATCTCACCATATGATTGACAAATTCAGCTCTTCTTGCATCTTTTCCTCCAGTGATGAATTGATACAATCTACATTTCTTTTGGCTTCGCAAAACCGCACGATCAAAATATCAAAAAAAAAAAAAAAAAAAGATGCAATATTTAGAACATCCATTAGCAGTATGTTGTGCTGACATTTTCCCAATTATTGACCCAGCTGTATGTGACATTGTTTAGATGGAATTTGGTCATGACCTGGATGGCTGTCATTTCCCCAGCTGTATTTATAACCACTGCAGCGTTCAGTGTTCTGGATTCTGATTGGTCAGAATCTAATTAGTTTCCTATCACAGGAGCTCTGACAGTTAGTGTTAGTACACAGTAGGATAGTATGTAAGGGAACAATTTGAGACAGAATGCTAGCTTGTTTAGTTGACATACACGGATGGAGAATTTTTTTCTACGGTAAAATCTGACGGTGCAAATGCTAAGCAGCGTCATTTCCTGGCTGAGCACCGGACCGCGGCGTGACAGAGGAGCCCAAGGACAGGCCACGCTTACCCACAGGCCAGTGATTAAATCCCATATTTTTCATTTATTCTCCCTCATAACCCCTGAGAGAGGTTATTGGAAATCCAACAAGATGATATACAGCCATATCCAAAGCCTTTCATATGGCACAGATCTGCGAGTGAGGTAGTGTGTGAGCGAGTGAGTGACTAAGAGCCGCGAGTGCTGTGTTTTTTCTTAGCTCACATATACTGTAGCTATGTGGACATGCAGATGCGCCAGCATTGTTGTCTCTGCGAAAAACAAAATCGAAACCACACAAAACGGACACTGTGTTTTGAACTTAATTGCCTTTCCTTAGTTTTTAGAAATTGAAGGTCGCTCCTGATGTACTGTATAGGTATAAATGAAATCAAAAATGAAAAGAAATGATACACTCAAGAATAAAAAAAAAAGCTCTTTTGCTCATGGTGTATAATAAATGGGAAAAGGATGAAAGCGTTCTTGTAGTGGAGCTCAAGTTCCACTTGATTGCATATTGTTAATGTAAAAATGTCTCAATGCTGAGCAAATCAATCCTGTTAAAGGAAATTAAACAATGACATGGTAGTGTTGGTTACAGTTCCGACCCTGATGTTGATTAGTTACCAATAACAAAAAAGACCTGAAGTGTTTTATTGCTTATATACAAGTGGTCAGAAGTGGAAGTTAACTAGGTACATTTCCTTCACTAAGTCCACATGTCACGTAGTATCTCTACAACAAATATCTGTACTTTTTATTCCATTACATTTAGCATGATGTTTTATTATATAATCAGAGTGGTGCGGAATATTTGAAGCAGTAAAATCGCCACCTGCTGACTTTTATGCATATTTGCATGAATTGCCTTCCCTAATCATGTAGCAGGTGTTTGAAATCAGGGACAGTTGCAGATAGCGACGGAATAGCATTTTCACAGTCACAAAGAACACCCACCCACCCACACATACACACACACACACACACACACACACACAGGAAGAGTTTGAGGACCTTTACGTTTCCTTAAGTAATCTTTTACCAAGAGAATGGTAATCTCGACTCATGTACACAATTTCTTTACTTTTGTTATTTGAAATAAAAAAAATGATTTTCAGCAGCACCACTGTCAGAGCGGCTGTTATTGAAAAAAATAATAATAACACCATCCAGCATCAAGTTCAATTTTCTTCCATTTCTTTCTAGGCCATTATCAGCAGGTAGAAAATAAACCTACATGGCACACACTGTCTAAATCAAGCTTATTAAAACCTCTTTATGCATTTATCTATGTGCATGACGCCATCTCAGGGCACCATGTTGGTCAGATTAAAGTCAATCTCGTGAGCTAGAGCCACGCCGTCATCACTCATTTGTTACTTAGGGATCCAGCATTGAGATGGCTCCAAATCGTGGACAAGGTTTTGATCAGTAGACAGCAGGATTTGCAAATTAACTGAAACGGGGACATGATTTAAAAAAAAAATGAGGCGTCTCACATCCGTAGCTGGAAAGGAAGCCATGTTGAGTAGAAACATGTTGAAGCTGCATGAGCTAAAATCGAAATGAGCATTGTGGAGCTTTTTGTATCTCTGGTTTAGTATTGTGGATATGAATATGAACATTTATCAAGGAAAAAAAAGATCTGTTAAAGGAAATTAATCAAGGACATGGCGGTGTTGGTCATTTGCAACCCTGACGTTGATTATTTTTTCACTAACAATAGAGACCTAAAGTGTTTTATTGCTTATACAACAGTCAGAGGTAGAGGAACTGTACTTCACTTTAATAGATTTACGTATAAGTATAATATATCCACTCATTTACATATTTTATCCTGGTGGAGAAAAAAGGGTGGAGGATACTACCCGGACCCTGCTGCTAAGGTGAGTAAATGCACGTACTGTATATTGCTTTATCAAGCAACAAGCATTAGAGAAAACAGCTCTAAACAACAAAAAAATACTGTATAACTGTAAGTTACTAAACAATTAAATTATTAACTGTCTAAGAAAGTGTCCAACTGGGATTTGTGATCTAATTTCTGATGAATGAAGGTATATAAGTGATTGACATTTACAGAAAACTTCAAGCACAGTATGTGATGAGACTCTTAGCCACAATAAAACATATTAACGGGGCAAAAGCTGTACATCAGTGATGAATGATGATCCTGGCTGAGGTGTCTTGGAGCCCACTGCAGTTGTTCCCATTAGCATTCAACACGTAGGACCCCTGATCCTTGAAAATTCGTGGATAACTTGCGGATTTGTCTGTGTGAACTGTACACACGATCATTCACCGACACCACTTGCACATTACAGGAACTCAGCTGGGAGTTATTGCCACATCCGCCTTACAGTCCTGATCTCGCTCCAAGACATTCCAACATGTTTGGGGTCATTAAAGGAATTCCTGGGAGGCCAGGCACCAGTGTCCAAGCACCATTACTGAAACACTGGGGTCAGTGCATTAATGTAGGAGGGGATTATACAGAGAAATAAAGGGAGTTTTTTTTTACTCTCATGACTGTGTTCTATTATTCTGCACAATCAAAAGTCCCAGTTTGACTTGAACGCCCCACATAAGTAAATAAATAAATAAATAAATAAATACCACTATTGCTTGAGTTGATTGCCATGATAAATGGTTGGAGTTTAAAAGACATTATTTGTTCAACGCTGGAATGCTGCTACTGTATCTCTGACTGATTCCTAATGATGATCTCATGATGCTAAAACTCTCTGTGATCATCAGCGCAATCAGGTAAACTCCAAAATCACGTCATTCCAACATCCGGTGTATGGAGCAGGCTTTTTACTCTCCTTCATATTTAGCTAGTTCAGCCAAGCTGCTGAAATGTGTGTAGATTTAGCTGAGGTCGTCACATGGAGGTATGGAGTCCGATGACGATTTCAACAAAAACAGCGTGAGAGGTTGAGATGGAGGAACGGAGATCTGGAGATTGAGAGGTGACACAATGGAACGGAGTCTGACATTCAGACTCGTCTCCCCGATGGCGCACTCCCTGGAGCTCACACTTCAGCCACAAAGAGGAAAGAGTGGCAAGGAACAAAAGGAACACGTCGAGGCGACATCGAACCTTTCGAACCGTGTCGCTATCAACCCTCGCTCCCGGGAGCTCCATGTTCACAGGTGGGCCCCGTTGTGTGTGTGTGTGTGTGTGTAAGAGTGAGAGAGAGTCTCAGTGGGGGTTGTGATTTGATAAAGAGCTGGATTAAAGTGTGTGCTGAGTTACATGGTGACCTGTGTGTGCGTGTGTGTATTTGTAGGAATAAACCTGAATCCTCTTATTATCAATTTCAAGTACACACACACACACAGCTGCTCTAGATGCTTCTCTTCCAGGTGGGCTGTCATCTGTGTGTGTGTGTGTGTCATGTATTTACACGTGCATGTCTCTGTGTAACCTGTTCACCACCGGCAAAGCCAAAGTCACTGACTTACTCGCTGCCATATGGCACACAGTCAGTGAAGTCTTTAACTTTTTTTTTTCCCCTCTGTGAGACTGTAATTGTACGTGCATGTGTGTAGATGTGTGTATACCAGTGTGTCTTTGTGTTTGCGCTGCCATCAGGTGCCCATCTGCGCCACCTCAACTTCAAAGCAGCTTTTTCTTCCGAGGTGGCAGATGAATGATTTCAGCCGGCTTTTTCCAACATGGCACAGAGCAGCGTTTCATACGGGTTGGGAAATACGAAACCTTTCAGGAAAGCCGCGCTGACGATCCTCCATCTGGAGCTGCTAGAATGTGCATGTGTGTGTGTGTGTGTGTGTGTGTGTGTGTTACTGTAGAGGATTTTATAATGCAGGCTGCTGGAGATGGCTATGGAGATGGCTATGGAGACGGCGAAGCTTTAACCACCTGATCTCTGATTAAATGAATAGAAAATGTCACAACATTTTCTCTGCACTTCTCCATTTTTAACTCAATTAATTCAAGAATTCGGACTCCTGAATCTGATTGAACGGAAAGCAATGATTCATTTTCCCCAACAGCAGCTCTAACAATAGCGCAGTTGTCTTTTAAAATAAACCACATGTCCATTTTAATAATAGCTAATATACTATAAACTTTGAGGAATATAGCCTTGTATTAGAAAAAGAGTCTGCTGTGTCATGCAATTGCAATTAACAAACACTATAACGTTAACTCTAACTCTAGCACATTTGTGTTTTCTAAGAGAAATAAATCACCTTGAAACATGCTGTTCTGGGAAATTAATCAATTTTAAAATAATGCCAGTAACTATAGCTGATTACTCGGGCCTGCTCCTGATTATTTTCTTATTAAACCATGCTAACCAGGCGTGGACTGTAACTATGTACTTTTACATTGTTATTGTATTTAAGTCCATATATCATATACTCTCTCTAGTTCATTGAAGTAGTGGATATTTTTTACTTTTTCATCAACTACAATAAACAACCAAAGTCTGTACTTTCTACTGTACTACATTTCTACCTGGTAGTGGTAATATCACCACCTGCTTAGTCTCACTCACTCATTTTCTATACTGCTTATCCTGTCCAGTGTTGTGGGAGTCCTTGAGCTTATCGCAGATGATGTCGATCCATTGCAATCAGGGCACAATCATAATCATTCACACACTCACTCACTCACTCACTCACTCACTCACACACACACTTTGGGCAATTTGGAAACACTAATTAGTGGACTATGCAGTTTTTTGGACTGTAAGAGGAAACCAAAGTACCTGGAGGAAACCCACCAAACATATGGAGAACATGCAAAAACCACACACAGACCTGAGGCTGGAGATGAATCATTGACCCTGTACAGTACGTGTGAGGTCACGTTACGTGTGAGGTACGTTGATTTGCTTTCCCTCTGTAAAACACTGAATGGTGTAGCAGGTGTTTGAAATCAGCAGCAGAGACAATTGCAGAATGTGACGAAAACATGAAGTCTGAACGTCAGAGAGTCTGAGAGACTTAAATGCTACTTTGAGCAAATACAAGTGCAGTACTTTTGATGAATAAATTTTAAGGTGAGTACTTTTGGGTGGCATAGTGGTTAGCACTGTGGCCTCGCACCTCCAGGGTCAACGGTTCTATTCCTCTTTGTGTGCACTGAGTTCTCTGTGTTTGGGGGGGGTTTCCTCTGGGTACTCCGGTTTCCTCCCACAGTCAAAAGACCTCATAGCATTTAGGCTTATTGGTGTTACCAAAAACGGTTGTTGTGTGTGTGGCCTGCGATGGATTTGCACCCCATCCAGGGTGTCCCCCGTCTTGTACCCCCCCCCCCCCCCCAAAGTCTTCCGTGATTGGCTCCAGCTTATCCTGTACAGGGGGCAGGGGAAGCCTGGAGCCTATCGTAGGTAATGACGATGATGTGAGTAATGTAAATAGAGAACCTTTGCTTGAGTAAAATTTTAAAGTACAAGAGTACTCAAGATTTGTGTACTTTGTCCACCTCTGATACTAACATGGGTTTTATTCCTTACTTATTATTTAAAATGTCTTTCTTGTTGTTATTTGCTGTATTGCTTGTAGCAGTAAGTTATTGCCATTGTTTCATCACTTGTCTCTCAGGTCCAATTCAAGCGGAAATGTGTGCAGACGAGGTTCCAAAGTTTTGATAGTTTTTCATTATAAATCTGATCAATTTAGCAACTTAGCTGTCTCAG
Organism: Channallabes apus; assembly: GCA_030522415.1. NCBI lineage: Eukaryota > Metazoa > Chordata > Actinopteri > Siluriformes > Clariidae > Channallabes > Channallabes apus. The sequence continues at coordinate 4,158,560 of CM060113.1, read as the reverse complement.
TGTCACAATGACAATCTTAACCTAAGAGAGAGCCATATTTTATATATTTCATAACACCCACCTTGTCAAGCTCTTTTTCAAGTCTTAACACTCAAAAGATGAAACAAGACGCAATAAAGCCAGACGCTAAAGCCCAAGAACTATTAGACCTCTCCACTTCTATCCCTCACAATTCATCTCTCGCTCCATCCCTCCCTCCGCCCCGCCTGCTCTCTCGCATTCCACTGCCATCTCTCAATCTTTATTTAAACAGCCGGCCCATAAGTCAAGTTCCACGCCACATCTGCGGGCCCCGCGAGGGAGACATTAAAGGCAGCGCTGTCACTCCTTCCATCCTTATATCAGAGAGATAAACAGAGAGAGAGAGAATCTGAAGTATAAGACTACGAGACTTACGAGCGGTCCAGGCCTGTCAGAGGGTGCAGTTATGAGGATCTGGATGCGAGATTTACGGCTTGTCTACAGGGAGGAGACACATGCATGCACACTCACACACACACACACACACACACACACACACACACACACACACACACACACACACACATGTGGTCCTCAACACCTTCCACATTTATCACCACCACTCCGTCTGGATTAGACTGACCCCTTCGTCTCCTCAACTCACACAAAACACACACACACACACACACACACACACACACACACACACACACACACACACACACACACACACACATAGCTGGAGCAAACCAGATCAACTCCTGGCCGTCAGGGCTTTTTATCCTTCATGAAAACTAAACAATGATAATAATAAACAGGAATGTACAATATCCATACAGATAGTGGTGTCAGGCATCAGCCTAATGGTATCCAACAATAAAAAATAACTCATATTGACTATTTTTAAATGAAATGTTATGTTTCTAAACTAATTTGAACAAAATCATGGATATATGATTAGTGACGGCAGAAAAGCTGATTGGAAACTGCAAATTTATCAAAATCAGATAAGATATTAATCCCAGGGGAAATTCTTGTTGAATCAAGCTCAGCATCTACCTACATTACAGCTAAGCTAACTGTAAATCATCTTAAAGTTGTTTGCTAACAAAAACCCGATGATTAGCCGTTCTGTAAAAAACAGGGATTCTGGCATCAAAAACAAACCAAAAGCATAACTCTGTACAGAAGCGCTTTCCCATGATGAAACCCAGCCAGCTCTTTGCTCACTCGATACAAACTAACTAATGCAGCTAACGCATGTAGTCCATATAACATCACCTCCATAACATGAAGAACAGGCGGAGTACGGTCGGTGTGTCAACACATAATGCACACATACTGTAAGTACAAAACACATGTACAATACGTCTATAATAAAAGTACAAATCTAAAAGAATAATAGATAAAAATAAAAAATAAAGCTACCACTAAGACACACACACACACACACACACACACACACACACACACAAAACATGAAATTCAACATTGTTTTTTACAATAATAAAATAAAATAAGTAATAATAATAATAATAATAATAAGTAAATAATTATAGTTTGCATGTGGGAATATTAAGATTATATTTTTCTAAAAAGAATAAAAACAACATTAAAATTGATTTTACTATAAATATAAAACTAGAAAATATAAAAGCAAACATATAAGCTTAAAAGGTATATTTTCGATGCAAAAAAATGATAAAAAAATGTTTTTCCCTAGAAATAATAAAGCTACAACAACAAATAAAAATTGTGTGTATTTTTTGTGAAAAACATAAAAATACAAAAAATAATAAAGAACTAATTAATAAAAAAAAAAACTGTAATAAAATACCAAAAAAAAAAAAAGTTTTGTTGGGAGGGGTGTGTTTGGAAATAACACAAAGAATAAGAAATAAGAAATAAACAAATGATTTAAAATGTCCAATAGTTTTGCTTAAAAAAATAGATACAGAAAACTTTAGGATGTAAGGATTTTAGGATCTCCACGAATAAACAGTTAAACAAACACGCAAACAAACAAATAGTTATAAATAAATATAAATATAGTTACAAATAAATAATAATAAATTAATTAAACTGAGACAGTTTTTTATAACGAGTAAAAGAATATTAATATTAAGTGAAAATGCAAGTGTGTTTATTCATGCAAGAAACAAAAATGTATATGTATCTCTAAGATTCCTCTGAAACTGTTGATGTGTTAATAACTCTGAATGTTAATTCAATAGCTGTACTCATTTTATCTCCAGTCTTTAACTCCGCCCCCTCACCGTAAACCTAATCAGTGATACCTTTATGGCGCTTTTCCACTGCATAGTACGACATGACACGGTTCAGTTCAGCTCACTTTTGGGGGGTTTTCCACTGGGAACAGTACCTGGTACCTGGTCCTTTTTTTAGTACCACCTCAGCCGAGGTTCCAAGCGCGCCGAACCGTTACCAAAACGTCACGTGTAAACTCCGCTGGTCACTGATTGGCCGGAGAAAATCACCGAACTTGCGAGACGAGACACAACAGAACCGCTATATTTAGAAACAGCCAGCGAAGGATGGGACGCACCTTTTTGTATTAACCAAAAATTTTCATTGGCTGCCATCAGCTTCTTTTGAAACAAACTCCTTTGTCTCGCTGTTAAAAACATCCACATGCCGAGAATGAAGAACACCATGTCGTCGATATGCTCCATTGTTGTGTGTTTGATTGTGGCGCGTTTACGATGATGTCATGGCAGTAGAGGCGCCGCAACTATAACGACACGTGAATAATCCCGCCCACTCTAAAGCGTTACTAAACTGCAGTGGAAGCGCAAACCGAGCCGAACTGAGCCGAACCGAAGTGAGCTGTACTGAACCGTGCTGTGCCGTACTATGCAGTGGAAAAGAGGCATTAGACAACAATCAGCATAGGTACAAGCACGAGAGTGTAGCATCTGTCCGTGGTGCTTAACGTGTGAAGTGCAGAGCTCTCTTTGTGGATTTACAGCATGCGATGTCTCCACAGTGGATGATGGGATGAGCTCTGCGCCGCGGGCGTTGGATATGTAAAACTCCCGAGTGATGGAGGAGTGTTCACTCCCTCGCTCTCCTCCTCGCTGATGTGCTTATGACTTCCTCCACACCTTAAATCTATCACGTGCAGGCACGAGCAATCTGTCAAGCGCATCACACGAGAGGGATACTTCCACACGCTGACATTTATAAAAAGAGATAGATGACGGGGAAGGATGAGGCTTTTACAGTCGTTTCAGATGCGAGCGAGATAGAAAAATAGGCCTGTGGAAAAAAAAAAGAAGAAATACACCGTCCTGTTATTACAGGGGAAGTATTTAGACGGGCTGTTTTTGCTTGTGTCGCGTAATCATGCAAATTTTTTTTCCGATTTTCATGCCAAGTTCTCTGGTACAGATCTTTCTAAGAAACATCACATTTGAAAAATAAATCTGTGTTCTTAGCTTATATGGAATATATTTATCAAGATTAGCAGCCAAAACGTGACATTGGTGCTAAAACGTGTCTCACCTACTTAAAAAAGTTCATTTTTATATTTACTTTACAATACTTAATGCTGTTTATCTCCTGTTCCATGCTTAATTTGTTTTGTAAATATGTATACACGTTTATATTTATATCAGATTAAAAAAACACATTTGCTAAATTTAGTTTCATGCCCTTTTTTGAATTCAAATCAAAATCTAAATCTTAATTGTCATTCAGATGAAACTTGGCCAATTTAGATTTAACATGAAAAAACACAAACGTGAAAAAGTGTATTATTCTAAAATGCAAAATTGTTAATAGCCATTTTTGGGGCACGTACTGTATAAAATCATCTCTCCAAAATGACTGATGTTGGCAACTTGAAATTTTTGTCGCTTCCATGTTGCATAAACATCAGAAGTAGCGTCTTTGTGTATTTTATGTCTTATACGCACAACATAAAAATAATAATCGGCACTACTACTGTGTTTTTTTTTTTTTGCCATAGCCTATTAGTTAGCGCTGCTGGAAATGGAAAGTGACGAAGTAAGCCTGTTATAATAATAACTTGGTGTTATTTGATCTTATTGGTTTAGAAATTTATATTTAAATAAAACCCTACACACTTCTTTTCTAATTACACGTGATAAAATCTAAAGGCTCACTGTGTTAATATTTATTGTGCTTAAATTTGATCTTAATAAGATTTGATTTAATTTGAATTCTACATTTGTACTGTAATTTTCGTACTGTGATTATGAATTCGATCAACTACAGTGTTTCACTTGATGTTATCGGCTACTACGTGTATTATTTAATGGGACGCGTCTCATTAATGAGGCAGAGAATGAACTAAGGCATGAGGCGTCAGTCAGTAGTTATATAGCGCCACTCAGTGGTAAAAGCCAGCAAATGCACATGCCGTAATGCGGCGGCGACGTTAAATACGACGCTCCGATTGTGTAACCACTGTAGCACTAACCATCTAGCAGTTGTGTAAGAAGTTCTGTTCGGATATGACAGAGAAACATTTAGTGGCTATCGGTTCTACAATTTCAACTACAGTATAAGCAACAGCACACAGGTTCAACCCTCAAGCTGCTAAAGACAACTCTTTAGATGGAAAATCAGCGGACCAATCACTTTCCTTCATTCAACATGCAGACTCAAAATTCCAGAGAGAAAACTCAATCTGGCTAGTTAGCAACCTACATTGCATTAGCAATAAATTAGCAGCTTTAGAAATTGATCTGTCCCACTGACCCTGCTATTAGCACGGTGAACATATTGAAATATTCAGAAAATATTGTAGCTTCCACAAGAGATACTAGCTAGCTGATTTTTATAATCGCCATATTAAATGCTAAACTTAATTAGCATACATTTAACACGTGTTCACAATCTTTTGACTAGCTCTAGCGGACATCCGGTTGATGAGTTCTCTCTTCCCAGAGTCATGATATTTCATTAGATCCATTCTCATTGCTTACAGACTTTTGTACAAATATTTAGACACATCCCATCTCCGCCCTCTCCGCCGTTCCCACCCTTTCCTGCTCCATCTTCAACAACCCCGCTGATTATTCAACACCTGTTCATGTCTACGAGTCTCGCCGTGTCTCATTAGTCGCTGTGTTTATACGCCTCTGTTTGTCTTGTGTTTGAAGTCTGGTGTGTATTTATACAGCAGGTCGTATGCATTAAGCTTCTTGTGCATGTTTTTAAGTGTAATTAGGACACATTGTGTAAGTGACAATCTTGTGTGTTCAAGAAAAAAAAAAGAGCATGTCTTTTCTGTATACACGTATATATGTGTATATGTATATATATATATATATATATATATATATATATATATATATATATATATATATATATATATATATATATGTTGTACTTATATACGTTGTAAAATGTATATGTTAACAGCCACACACATTGGTTTCTTCCATTTTCAGCAGTTAATGCTGAACAAGAGCATACAGCTATCTGATGAAATGTGCAGTTGTTCCCCAGTCCTTAGTGATATTTGTCACGTGCATCGATCGCTTTCTCAATGTGACACTAGGGGGCAAATGACTGGACATATCGAAAGACTGAGACTGAGAACGGTTTAGAATCCCAAAACTGGTCCATGCTAATAGGCCCTAATTCTAGAACTGTTCTCAGAACTGATGAGAAGGCTACATTTCAGGAGGACATTCTGGTTGTTTAAACATTGGCCATGTTATTATGGCAATGATACAGACGTTGGGACAATGTTAGTATTGGGTTGCTTTTGAAAGCTAGAATGATTTTGATGAACCGACATGAAAAAAGTAAACAAATGTAACACAATCTTACAAAAACAAAACCAAGCCAATGGCGTATTGGAAACTCAAACTGCCACTTTACAACTCGCTTTCTCAGCCTACATGGCAACCAGTTTGCTGTGAATGTGGCGTTAATGAACATACTCATTTCCAGAGACATAATTTGGACAAATATTTTCATATGATAATATGAATTTTATGACTGTCCCTTTGTAATGGAGCATGGATGGGCTCGAACATTGTGCGAACGGATGCTAATTGCATAAACCTGCTGAATAAAGACAAAAGTCTCCTTGTTTTGAGGTTGTACGGTATTTGCAACGTTGGTTTCGGGTTATTCATTTAAAGTTATCTCAATGTTTTTTTTTTTTTTTACAAATTTATTCTAAGTTTCAAAAACAATGTTGTATCAATGATATGAACATCATAGAAATATTGTTACGGCTATATTACAACGCTAATCCAACATCAGGGTCGATGAGAAGGAATAGGAAAAATACCTAATACTAATAGAGTTATTAATCAATGTGTAGTATATAAGTGTCTGATTTGAGAGACAATAGCAGTTTGTTTACTTACGTTTATGGTGCAACATGCTGCCGTATTGTCCCCTCCGTCTTTGCACTAAGTTGTTTGGTTGTGCAGCAATAATACAGGACACAAGTGGTGTACATTATGTGAACACAGATATATACATAGTACAAGTGAGTGAAGTTGCTGATTAATGAAGTGATGAAGAAAGTACATGAATAAACATCGATGTACATGAATAAAGGTGTCCTGTATATGAGCTGAGTATGTACGTGCAGGACTGTAACTTTTCCCTTAATACTAAAAGAACAAAAAAAAAACACTAATTAATTAGAATTTTGTCTGAAATTCTCCCTGAAGTCTGTTTAACCCGAGGGAGCGTTCAATAACCTCGTCCAGCATACGTTCTCACTATTTCCAGACATCTTGTGTGTGTGTGTGTGTGTGTGTGTGTTCAAACATCAGCCAGCCCTGTTTGCTCCCCAATGGACTGAGTGTGTGCCCAGTGAGTTGTAACACGTCAAGATGTTTCTGAGGTTCCTAGACAATATGATACACACACACACACACACACACACACACACACACACACACACACATACACATGGGTCATAAAGAATAACATATTTTACCCGTTAAGTAAAATATATTCTTTATTTCTTTTTAAAAAACAAAACTAAAATATACAAATAAATAAAGATTTAGTGCAGTGTTGAATAAAATGCAGCCGAGTATCACAAGCTCTCATACTGCCTGTAGTTTGCGCTGTTTGCATTGCTCGAATTCATCAGATTGAGAATCCACAAGGAGCTTTAATTGGTAACCAAAGGTGAAAACTTAACAAAATTTACTGAAAAATGGCACCACAAACGTCCTGTGAGTCAGATAATGCAGAATAACAAAACACAGTTATGAGAATAAAACCTCTATTTATTCCTCTATATAATCCCCTTCTACACTAATGCACTTATCCCAGTGTTTCACTAGTGTTTGTATACCATCAAGGTCGACGTTTTCTTAGTACGCTCGATAATCGGACTGCAAGCTTCATGTCTGAAACATTGGCCTCCCAGGAACTCCTGTCATGGCCCAAACATGTAGAAGTGGGTGGACTGTACGGGGGATGTGGGAATAACTCCCAGCCGAGTTCCAGTAATGAGTGGTGTTGGCGAATGATTGTGTGTACAGTTCACACACATACAGTAGATGCGTCAAGCTGCAATCTATTTTCAGTGATCAGGTGTTTCACACCTGCACAGGAACGACTGCAGTGAGCTCTGAGTCTTTAAAATGTTTGTACCTTCCAAATCTTTAACTGCAGCTAAGAGTCTCATCCCCGTACTGCGCTTGAGGTCTTCAGTAAATGTCAATAGTTTTTCCTCATTAATTCACCAGAAAGTTTATTACAAGTCCTGGTTTGACTTGAACACCTCTTGTATACCCAACCACCCCCCCCCCCGCTCCCAATCCTGTTCATTCTGCAACAATCACGGTGTGAGAACAGTCACATGGTTGTAAAGAACCTATTCGAACCTATTACCTATAGCTTTGTAATAATAATAAAACATACAATATAATAAAAATATTAAATAAATTAATAAATAAATAAACAAACCAACTAACAAACACACATGCACACACAAACACACACACCACTCTTAAAGAGAGACAGAGAGAAAAATGGTCTGTCTTTTCCTATTACCTTTATCAAGTTTTTTCCCCTAAGGACAGTTTCATAAATCACCATTCATAAACAAGTAAACAAACAAACAAACAAACAAACAAACAGACACATTTCGATATGTAACTCTAAATAACAATAATGAATTCATTAATGAATTAATGAATAGATGAATAAATGCAAGAAAGAAAGAAAAAGAAAGAAAGATACAGTATATACAACAGATTTTTATTTATTCCACTGTAATTTTTAAAATCCCAGATCATTATCCATTCACAGAGCCTTTAAGAAACATGCTGTGTGTGTATGTATATGTGTTTATGTGGTTGTCATGGTAGTACCTTAAGGGTTCTAGGGTACTACACCTCCCATCAGCCCTTGCATGTCACCTGTCCTGATCACATTTCTGGTTCTGTTTGTCTTGCATCTGTTGTGTGAGTCGGTGTTGTTGTGCGAGTCAGTGTTGTTGTGCGAGTCGGTGTTGTTGTGCGAGTCTGTGTTGTTGTGCGAGTCGGTGTTGTTGTGCGAGTCGCTGTTGTTGTGCGAGTCGTTGTTGTTGTGCGAGTCGCTGTTGTTGTGCGAGTCGTTGTTGTTGTGCGAGTCGGTGTTGTTGTGCGAGTCGGTGTTGTTGTGCGAGTCGGTGTTGTTGTGCGAGTCGTTGTTGTTGTGCGAGTCGTTGTTGTTGTGCAAGTCGGTGTTGTTGTGCGAGTCGGTGTTGTTGTGTTAGTCGTTGTTGTGCGAGTCGGTGTTGTTGTGCGAGTCGGTGTTGTTGTGCGAGTCGGTGTTGTTGTGCGAGTCGTTGTTGTTGTGCGAGTCGGTGTTGTTGTGCGAGTCCGTGTTGTTGTGCGAGTCGGTGTTGTTATGCGAGTCGGTGTTGTTGTGTTAGTCGTTGTTGTGCGAGTCGCTGTTGTTGTGCTAGTCGGTGTTGTTGTGCGAGTCGTTGTTGTTGTGCGAGTCGGTGTTGTTGTGCGAGTCCGTGTTGTTGTGCGAGTCGGTGTTGTTGTGCGAGTCCGTGTTGTTGTGCGAGTCCGTGTTGTTGTGCGAGTCGGTGTTGTTGTCCGAGTCCGTGTTGTTGTGCGAGTCAGTGTTGTTGTCCGAGTCCGTGTTGTTGTGCGAGTCGGTGTTGTTGTGCGAGTCCGTGTTGTTGTGCGAGTCGGTGTTGTTGTGCGAGTCCGTGTTGTTGTCCGAGTCCGTGTTGTTGTGCGAGTCGGTGTTGTTGTGCGAGTCGGTGTTGTTGTGCGAGTCGGTGTTGTTGTGCGAGTCGGTGTTGTTGTGCGAGTCGGTGTTGTTGTCCGAGTCCGTGTTGTTGTGCGAGTCGGTGTTGTTGTCCGAGTCCGTGTTGTTGTGCGAGTCGGTGTTGTTGTCCGAGTCCGTGTTTTTGTGCGAGTCGGTGTTGTTGTGCGAGTCCGTGTTGTTGTGCGAGTCGGTGTTGTTGTGCGAGTCTGTGTTGTTGTGCGAGTCCGTGTTGTTGTGCGAGTCAGTGTTGTTGTGCGAGTCGGTGTTGTTGCTGTTTTAACCCTGTTAATGTGTTGATTAACTGAAAGCGTCTGTCGTGATTAACTGCTGTTATTCTGTTCGAATCTAACGGCTTTATTCTAGTCCCTGTTCCTGTTGGTGATGGTTGAGTTCATTAATCATGATGTCTGTTGAAGTCGAGTCTCACACACATCCTCACAGCAGCCATCACTCCTGACAGCAACAGCTGATTCCTTCTGTGCATCATGATTTCCTCCTTCAGTTTGGTAAATAAAGCTCAACCTTTCTTTATTTCAAGAGTAGGCCTTTGTTTGGGGGAATAAATGTAGTGTAGTGTTTTGGATCAATTAGTCACCCAGGAAATGGTGATATATTTATTTATTTATTTAATATGAAATATATGGCTTTTAGAATTCTCTCTCTCTCTCTCTCTCTCTCTCTCGTTCCTTCACGCCTCCTCGCGTCCCCCCACCGCACAAGGCCGTGTAAAGGTGTGAGTCATGCGGTGCTCTTCCTCCACTGTAGAAAGCTCCTCCGGCTCGAGTGTTTCAGTAATCAAGCTCCGCATCTCGACGAGCCGCTTCGGCAAATCGATGCAGATTTCCTGCTGAAAAGCCTCTTGAGGAAATGGCAGCGGCACACAAAGATGCTCTTAATAACACACGTCAGAATTAAGCCTGACTGCTGGTGGCTTTTTATGCTAATAAAGAAATAGAAAGTTTCAGAGAGAGAGAGAGAGAGAGAGACTTAAACACCCACTCTGCAATTACTGACATTTCACAGAAGAAAGCATTCTCTCCCGTTAAGTACCTGCTCCAAATTACTCCTATTTTCTGTTCTTTTTTTTTTTTTTTTTTTTCCTGTATTTTTTTTCCTCTTTTTTTGTGTGGCGTTCGCTGATGCTGAAGGTGCGACTGTATCACTGAAATTAGGCAGTGTGTGTTGCACATGAAATGTCAGGTGATATGTGAGGTTGCTTCTTCTGCAATAAAGGAATAGATTTTTATTTTATTATTATATATTTTTTTAAATAAAGCTCTCAGTCATTTTCTTTGTAAAGATAAATCCTTAGCTGGAGATCACATTCTCAGCATTATTGCTACTGTTTTTAAAAAAAAAGCGATTTTGCGACTGGAAATTAAAAATCAAAACAAAAACAAAAGAACACACCCATTCTGTTGGATTGGAATTTTTATTCTGTAAACTCAGACTCTCTCTCTCTCTCTCTCTCTCTCTCTCTCACTCTCTCTCTCTCTCTCTCTCTCTCTCTCTCACACACACACACACACTACATTTGGTCTGTACATCAGCAGGCAGGAAGCAAGGGTCTTTCAGAAATCATCTCAGAGGAAAAACTCAAAAACATGCCTGAAGAACAAGCTTGAAATTCTCATGCAAACAGGAAATTTTGGAAAACCTTGGAGAATACCATGAATACATCACATTCATACACATCTAGGGGCAATTTAAGGTCGCCGATCGATCAAAACTGGGACACAACTTATGGAGAACACATGGAGAACTTCATCATAAACTGATTCTTCATGCTTTTTAAATTGTTATTAATTCCCTTGTGATGGTTCATTACTAGGGTGACAGTAAAAACTTGTACAACTTGTAGAAACCCGTAAGGGCGCAGTATCGTCTCCCTTGACATGGAGCGTGGGCGTTTATTGGACAAGTTCAACAAATGGCTAATGAGGACATGGACAAAGCAAGATGCAGGAAGAACCTACTAAGAACATAGTAATGATTATTGACCAGCTAAAACTGTAACCAACACGACTTGGGGACTTCATTGATAAACCCAAAGCATGGCGCAGATGGGTGCAGTTCCTTATGATGTCACTGCATTGTTGTGTCTATGATCATGAATTTGTGGAAGACACATTGTAGAAGACTGCATTAAGTTCATATTATGAACTTATCATATATCTTCTGACATTTTCCATGGTTATAGCTCACACGATAGCATGTTAGCGGCACGTCTATGCCACATTCAGAAAATGTAGTGTACAGTAAATCCTGGGTCCAATTCATTACACCATCATTCGCAGTATTAATTCCAACCCACTGGATGCAAAGATAAGGTAGGTGTGATGAGTGCCTGGTGCGATTAGATCATAAAGTGTGTGTGTAATAACTCTGGATCTGGTGATGTGCGTCAGAGGAAATTAGCGCCAACATGACAGATACGTGACAGTTACGTTGCTGGGAAGTAAAAATAAACCTGATAAATGCAGATTTTTTCCATTTTGACCTTCGATATTTTTTTTCGGACGTGATGGGAACTTCATGTTCGGCACGATCCTAAGTCCATACTGTACGTTCTCAAGAATTCATTTTTAAAACCTTTTTCCACCTGAAAAGATTTCTTATTGCTTAATAGAGACACCTGTTCTGTTTGTCAATCTTTCCAGGACGTACGTACAGTCGGATCTTCTCACCCCATCTACAGACTTAACGAGTCCCTCAGGGATCCTGTATGCTGGAGGCACCTAAAAACCTACCAGCTGTAATTGAGAAACCTATAATATACATAATGTTTCAGCATCAAAGACTTCAGGATTTTAACTGGAACCTTCAGATGTTTATGGTCGAACGTATGGAGGCTTTCGTCCAGGCTACAGAATCGACACAAGGTTCTAGGTTTATATGGTACGAAAAATATTTCTTTTATTTATTTATTAATCAGTCAAGCAAGCAACATGCAGGAGATACGTGACATACGTTAATTCACCAGGAGTGCTATCAAGCCAAGTCTTTCTCTCACAGACACACACACACACACACACACACATACTCACACATCAGTACACACTGCGATGCAGCTTGAACCGGATGTTTCTCTGTGCGGCGGCGGTGTGTGTGCTTAGTATTCGCTGCGCTGAGTGTTTTGTGTACGTAGAGGCTTTTTCAGCCCCGGTGCTTCGGCTTTGTAGGCACTTTCCAGGACCTGGCGGCCATTTATCTTGTCTCAAAAGACGTACGCCAGCCTGGAAATATCCGCCATTTTACCGCGCTTTCATAAAACATATTCTTTGGTAATGGTCTTCTGTCGAGCCCTTATGTATTATTGAACAGCGCTCATTTTCATTCAAACAACCTGTAAGTCCTTCATGGAGAGAGAAAAAGAAAGAGAGAGAGAGAGAATGTAAAAGAGAAGAGGAAGAAGGGGGAGTGAATACTTAATAACACATTCTCAGAAAATTAGTCACCTTGTCCTTTGCAGGCAATTTTCTCGAGCTCAGCGCTGTATTTATCAAAATGAGGCGAGGTAAATGCACAGGTCTGGTGCGCTTTTATTGGCTTCTGTTTACTTCAGGTCTTGCTGAGCAGTGGCACAAAGGTGCAGACTCTCTCTCTCTCTCTCTCTCTCTCTCTCCATCTCATACACACACACACACACACACACACACACACACATGAATATGTACACATATTTCTACCCACAGACAGAATGACATGCAATTAAACACAAATGTGTCTACATAGAAAGATATAAGCAGATCGACACACACACACACACACACACACAAAGACACAAACATACAATATATTCACATACACAACTACACACACGCAAGTACATAAATACACATACTGTACATACTGTATGTACACACAGATACACAGACAAACATATTTGCATAGAGAAACAGTACACACACAATTGCTTGTAAACACACCACATACAGTACAGCACACACATTTTCACACATGAGGCGAGGTCTTATGGGGAAAAGGATTGTTTTATTTGGAAAAATGGCGAAGGAAAGGGTTTAAGAAGCGAGGACAAAAAAAGGAAGAAAAGTTGTAAAGGTGTGCACGTGCAGTTCTGGAGGCAGTGCATCAAGCAGGGTGCTATGGTGCCATTTTTAATGGGTAAACTACCTCAGTACATATGTAACCTACTGACACTTCGCACTAACACTCACAGTACAAGTTCATCAGTAAAACTTCTTCTTTCTCAAATAACACAGGCAGAGTTCGGCAAAACTGCTTTTTCTTCATAGGTATGCATCATAATTTTTTAGTACATATATACATATATTTTGAATTCTTTATTTTCTCCTCTCTTTTCTTGTTCATAATTCTCTCTATCTCTTTTTGACATTTGGAATTCCCATCTGCTTGTCTTTTAGTCCGTGTTTGTTTATGTAATTGCCTTTTTAGAAAGTCTGTATGTTTATATGTGTTAACATTGTATGTTCTATGTGTATATATGTTGAAACTTTTCAACTTTGTTGCTGCCACCTTGGCCAGGACTCCCTGGAAGAAGAGATAATGTACTGTTTTTAGATCGCTTTCTAACTCCATGATGGTTCCTGATTTTTATTTCTTTCTATATTGTAAAGCTGAAGGCGTCCAAAAAACTGCATGAATCTCCTTTGAACAGTTGATATTGAGATGTTTCTGCTACTTCTGCTCTGTAAAGACTTCATAACGCCTCTAATCTGAGCTGCTGTTAATTGGTCATTTTTCAGGCTGATAACTCTAAATTAACTTCTCGTCTGCAGCAGAGGGAGGTTTTGGTCTCGTCCTCCTGGGACGGCCTTCATGAGAGACAGTTTCATTATGGTGCTGGACGGATTTTGCAAATGCACTTGACACAATACTGTTCTTGCAGGAACTATTACAGAAAGGCCTTATTGTAAGACACCTCTGTGTCTTACAATAACAACTAACTGGTGTTTTTCTTGTTGTTACGTAATTACCTAATTCCATATGTGTTATTTTATAGTTTTGAAATCCACAGTATTGTTGTAGAATGTAGAAAATAAATCACTAAACAAAGACAAAGAAATTTGCAAGTGATCTAAAATTTTTGAACGATAGTGTATCTCAATGGGACATTCCTGGTAAAATAAAGGATAAATAAAAAATTTATTAATAAATAAAAAATGTCCGGTGACTGGGTGGCGTACTCAGCTGGGAACGGGGACCTTAATGCAAAAATACAGCGGCCTTTTCCTCCTCAGTGGCGGAATCGCAAACATGGGCTCTGTGCACAAGTGTGTTATCCTCAACATGGAGATCAAACGGCTGCTTTCAGTTCTATACCTTTAAAGTCCCGGCGTTAAATTACATCACCCCATGCGCATGCCACTCTTCTGCGTACAGCATCCGCCGCGTGACTCACATATATATATGGATCCATGCATATAGATTCAGTGTACACGTGACTATAGTAGATACTGTATACACAAACGCACCTACACACACAGAATAAGATGAACATTAACATATTAATATATTCACTTAAAACAGGCAGCTTGTTCCCCTCTCTCGCTCTCCAGTGACTGGCTGCATGCTGCGAGTGTGTGTCATGCCGCAAGTGTGCATCATGCTGTGAGTGTGTCATCACATTAGCTAAAGAAGACCTCGTCCCTTTCATTACTGCATGTTCTGTGCCACGCTCACACCTGTCCTCTGCTCTGTACAGACATATATATATATCACCATGAAACATTCAGTGTGTGTTTATCACCGTGGATTTATTGGTGTGTGTTCCTAATGATTCAGGATACAAAATAGAGCTGGTCTGTAATTGGATGTAAAGATGTGTGTTAATTTATGAGCAATGTGAAGGCTGGTGCTCGTTTAGTGCGAGGGTTTCTCATCTCTCATGCTGCTCGGACAGCCGACGGCCCGTGATTGATGTGCTTCACGTCACCTGAGCGTGTTAATTGATTTGAATTGTGTTATTATTCACAGTATATTAATTTTTTTTACAGAAATGCAACAGGCATGAGAACAGAATGAGGATAGAGCACTGCAGGTGGGAAAGAAATGGGTTCAAATGAGAGAAAAAATAAATACACAGCTACACTTCAGTGTACTGGCTTACAAACAAACAAACAAACTGTAACTTATAATGAATATAGATATACATACTATTACTTATACTGCAAAGTTGTTTACTATTATTATTATTATTATTATTATTATTCATTAATTTTCTATGCCGCTTAATCCTGTGTTCAGGGTCGCGGGGGACCTGGAGCCTATCCCAGGAGATTTCGGGCACTAGGTGGGGTACACCCTGGACAGGGTGCCAATCCATCGCAGGGCACACACACACACACACACTCACACACCCAATCACACACTACGGGCAATTTAGGAACGCCAATTAGTCTAACCTGCATATCTTTGGACTGTGGGAGGAAACCGGAGAACCCGGAGGAAACCCACCAAGCACGGGGAGAACATGCAAACTCCATGCACACAGAGACGGGAATCGAGCCTGGCCGGGGAATCGAACCCAGACCCTGGAGGTGCAAGGCGACAGTGCTAACCACTACACCACCGCGCCGCCAATTATTATTATTATTAAATTATATTCATCCATTAAAATGATAATTTTTTTTAAATAATTTACTGAATGCCTTCAGTTTATTCTATGGACTATAAATAAATAAATAGATAAATAAATAGCAAATTATAATAGATATATTATAGATGCAACTGCTATTATTTATACTACAAATAATAATAATAATAATTGTAAGAGCCATATCATATTTGTTATGAATTTGTTGTTCTGCTTATTTGTTTTATTTCATTTTATTCTATCTTATTCTGTTCATTAGTTAAGCATTAAGCATTAAGTTTATTACATAAGCCATAAGCTTTGAACTTGTTAGTTAAGCATCTATTTGGTCTGTGATGTCAATCCACTATTACATGTATTTGTATGACTATCATATGATAGTAATCTAAGATATATTTATAAAATTTTTTATTTATTCATTTGTCTCTCCTCCACACACACACACACACACACACACACACACACACACATCAAGCTACAATTCACCCTTATTTATGGCTACTATTATTATCTAATTATAATGAACTATTCTTAAAATACCAAATTATTATTATTATTATTATTATTCATTTCTCTGGGTTTTTTAGAATTCGTTCTTATTTTTGTGTCTTGCATATTGCAATATA
Organism: Channallabes apus; assembly: GCA_030522415.1. NCBI lineage: Eukaryota > Metazoa > Chordata > Actinopteri > Siluriformes > Clariidae > Channallabes > Channallabes apus. Next base: position 4,142,153 of record CM060113.1, on the reverse strand, counting down.
GCGCCTCCTCTGTGTTCATTCATTTACCCATTTGTTTCTTTGTTTCATGATTGTGTGAGATCCATGGAACCCAACCCAACTTAAATTAACCCTTCATAAATTCTACCTGCCAATAAATGAAACTACAGTCTATTAAACTGGATCTTACATCCCACCATAAATCTTAAACCTGACCTTAAATCTGTGACATTTCTGTACACACCATTACCACTGACCCTAAAGCTCACCTTTATCATAAACTCTGTAACCTCTCTAACCTGACTTCACTCTTCTTCACTCTCCTACAGTAGCTGCTCACCATTAGTGCATTTCAGTGAATGTACTGTTTTGTACACTGACCGACTAAAAGAAACAGTCACACACACTAACCATTTGCTTTGATTACGGCACACATTTTCCGGGGCATCATTTCTACAAGTTTATGCATTGTCACAAAATTCATTTCCATCACGAGTCACAAATCTTGTTAATTTCCTCTCCAACATCTTATACTGGAGAATCGGCCTGCTGAGTAAAGTCTTCTCCAACACATTACTAAGATTCTTAATGTGGTTAAGGTCTGGACTAAGGGTGGTGGCCAATCCATGTGTGAAAATCTCATTTTTGTTTTTTTTTCTGACTACATTCCTTCCTGATGGAACATCACTATCCTTCCAGGTTTTCTTGATGAGTTTCACAGTTCCTAAACCAATTGTACTAGTTTCCGCAATCCCCATAGTTGTTTTCTTTGCTTAATGCAGAGCATTCTGGAACAGAGGAACATCTACAGTATGCCACAAACACAGAGAAACATCTTTGCCACTGTAGGTCTTCTGCCATGGTTGTTTAAGAAATGAGAAGCCAGTTGCCAGCTGAGACACATATTAAACACTGCAGTAATTATCCCATAAAGCCTCATGAAGAAAACCTGAAGATGTCTGTTTAGTTAAATCCTGGTGGTGACATACAGTATATGTATAAATATTTTATATTTTGTAATTTGGGATTAAAGTGATTTTAAATAAAAAAAAACTCATCTCATATTTATTACATTGTAATTAAAAGTCATTTTGTGATAAATATTTTATAGGTTCATGGTTTAGCTAATTTCCAAAGCTATAAACTTGAGCAGCATTAGCATCTTCCTGTTTTCTATTTTTTAAATCATCATTTGATTTTAATTAGTTTGATTTGGTTCCCGATCATGCAGCATAACATTTTCAGCAGCATACACATTTCCATTAGTTTGACTGCTCCATTTGGTTTATATGCATGCTAGCGAATGAGAAAAGTACCAGGCGACCAGTTATTTCATGTGACAGTGCACTACTGAGAGTGATGATCCTGGTAACAGTAAAGAGTGACAAATCAAAATGGAATTTATTCCATTTTAGGAAAATTAGTTATGACTCAATGAAGCAACAAATTCAAAGGATTGGTTTCAGTACATTTCCCGGGCCAGTCTTATGATGGAGGTCATATGATGCTCCCCAGGACGCTATTTCAACATGTTTTAGTTCCTGCATGTTGGTTCACTTGGACTTCATGTGCGACTGACTTGGGGTGTGATTAACAAAGAAATAAGAAATGAAGAGCCCTAAAACAGTGGGCATTGTTTATCCAAATAAAACCACAGCTAAGTCTAGCTATTTCAAGTATTCCAGAATAACCCCCTTTCTAATGCCCTTGGTGAAAAACAACAACAACAAACGTTTCCGTCTAGAACCTTTTGTCTTGCCCATCTGGTTTGCCAATACTTAAATGTTCTCTTTAGAATCCTTTAGAAAACTTTTATTTTTTCTCTTCAACAGAATTCCACGTACAGTAGAACTCATTAGGCAGCTAATAACCCCATACATAGCCAAAGGAATCCTTATGTAATGTGAATATATGCTCGGAAAAAAAAGATTGCTCTAAGAACAAAATACTGCAGCTTGAATTACTGCACTACCAGTAAAAAAGTTCAAAAAGTTAGGAATAAAATGTCTTTCCTATCTGAAAAAAGTTCTGAATAGAAATAAGGGTACATTCAAAATGCAACCAATAAACCCCTTAAACAAGTCTATAATTTGTATTCTTTCCTCAGATTTTACCCTTAATTTTAAATTCAAGCACTTTTGTAAGTCGCTCTTGATAAAAGCGTCTGCCAAATGTGTGAATGTAATATTAGTCAGTACCACTTCCCACCCATTTTCCCTCCCAGCTCTCACCTATCAAAGACTATAACTAACTTCTTTCATTTTGCTAGGAGATAGCCAATCACATCTTTTCTAACTGCTGCTCATGCAACATTAGGGGCCGTAACACTCTCAGAGGAAAGTGCTATCTGCCCCTATCTGCATGGGATCACAGATGCCAATTATTGGCTAATGCTGGTATGATAGATAAGGCAGAGCATGTACAGTACGCCACCATGACTTCCTGAGAGCATGGCCACTTTTGCGTTCTAGAACTCCAAGGTTCTTATGGCTGAGGGATCGCATTTAAATAAGCGCGCGAGTGAGGACGGGATCTGATGCAAAATATGTATATATAATACAGTAGACACATTTACACATCTTATTCTAATTCCATAGAGATCAATATGTTGAAAACTTCTATGTACTGTACATGTAGCCGCCTGCTTCTGTGTGATATGAACATTAATATTTTCCAGCTCTGATTATTGCCAGTGATAATGAAACTTTCTTACATTTTTAGATCAAACATTTGCCACGGGAGAAGAGGCATCCAGTAGAGAGACAAAGTCCTTCACTAGTAAGTATGGAGTGCAATTTAAGGCTACTTTGAATCTTTTCATGGTAATTTAAAAGTTAACTCCTTCAAAATTGTATCATTTAGAGTCCTTTTTTTTTTTTTTTACTGTGTAGAGATCCTTTCCGTACTGTCTCACTTATAACCTATAGATTCTGAGGAATGTTTCCGGTTCACTCCTTTTATAACCTCCAGCTGCGTCTTATCAGATGACGTCACCTGACCGAGGTTATATAAGCCAAAATTTGGCGTGTTTGATACACACATGCTTCACAACCGGCAACATGACAAGATGTTCCCATAGTGTTTTCACGCAGCATCGAGTGTAGCCTTTGAAAGGGAACTTCTAGTGCTGTAAGTTTAATAAAGGTGTTTAATCATATACATTTAGGAAAAATCTGTAAAATAATAGTGTTTCTCTGTAAAAGATAAAATAATTTCTGTAAATTTTGGGCTTGTCCACTGCTTTGGTGCTCTAACCTAACCTGTGCTCTAACTCCCATGGGATAGGCATCAGGCCCTGTACAACCATACACAGGACAAGCATTATAAATAATAGATGCTTGGATGGATGGATGGATGGATGGATCGATGGATGGATGGATAGACCTACAGGCCAAGTTTCAGTTTCTTTACATTAAACGTCAGATCGAGGAGAATGTTTGATCCCATGAACTTTGATCATGGAAGATGAGTTGGAGTGGCTTATCTCTTTTATATTTTAGAAAAAGAAAAAAAAAGGATACATCGATAGTGGTCCTACAGATTGAAATGGTATGATGGTTACAGAGGTCAGAGGTGAATGGCCAGACTGCACTGTAAAAAAAAAGGCCTAATTTTACAGAAAATTATATGAAAATGGCAATCTAGCCATCCGTTTTCTTAATGCAGGCCTGAATATTCTGACACAAGGATAATGTATTTGCTGTGTAGCTGTTTTAAAGCAGCGCTTTAAGTTACATTTTGATATTTTGCTTGTCTGAGGGGAACTATGGTGTAATTTTCGTACCAAAAATGTTAGTGAAAACTCCGCAAGCTCCCTGCGCTAACTGTCACAGCCAATCAGAAGCTGGGTGCGGGAACATTCTAATCTTGTTTCTGATTGGCTGATCAGCAGCCGGAGGCGGAGATATTCTAATTACCACTTTATTATTGGCGCATTTAAATAAGCGCACGAGTGAGGATGGGATCTGATGCAAAATATGTATATATAATACAGTAGACACATTGACACATCTTATTCTAATTCCATAGAGATCAATATGTTGAAAACTTCTATGTACTGTACATGTAGCCGCCTGCTTCTGTGTGATATGAACATTAATATTTTCCAGCTCTGATTATTGCCAGTGATAATGAAACTTTCTTACATTTTTAGATCAAACATTTGCCACGGGAGAAGAGGCATCCAGTAGAGAGACAAAGTCCTTCACTAGTAAGTATGGAGTGCAATTTAAGGCTACTTATAATCTTTTCATGGCAATTTAAAAGTTAACTCCTTCAAAATTGTATCATTTAGTCCTTTTTTTTTTTTTTACTGTGTAGAGATCCTTTCCGTACTGTCTCACTTATAACCTATAGATTCTGAGGAATGTTTCCGGTTCACTCCTTTTATAACCTCCAGATGCGTCTTATCAGATGACGTCACCTGACCGAGGTTATATAAGCCAAAATTTGGCGTGTTTGATACACACATGCTTCACAAGATGTTCCCATAGTGTTTTCACGCAGCATCGAGTGTAGCCTTTGAAAGGGAACTTCTAGTGCTGTAAGTTTAATAAAGGTGTTTAATCATATACATTTAGGAAAAATCTGTAAAATAATAGTGTTTCTCTGTAAAAGATAAAATAATTTCTGTAAATTTTATGTTTTTGCATAATATGAACTACAGTATTTTACCTTAATTTTACGGTCTTTGTTTGGCAGCCGCTGCTGCCAGTCATTTGGCCATTTTTTACGCCTTTTTCTTTTTTTTTTACAGTGTGGTTTAATCTGACAGGAGGACTCTCGTAACTGCCATAGTGAGCAGAAAAAGCATGGCTTTCAAGAACAGAAATCTGAGGGTAAGCCAGTCAGAGGTTGATGATTGGAGAACAAAAGGTGATGTTTTTTGTGCTGATGCTACTGTACCTGACCGGTTGACTGGTTAACTGCAGGAATGAGCATGAGACTTTTGAAGCTATATATACTGTACTATATGAACACCTGAGGTATAACTCACAACACTTTGAAGACTGGAGACTTTGCAAGAGTGGAGACTTTACAAGTTCAAAGTTAGAGCCTTTACAATCGAATTAGCCTCTGGACACATATTATGGACACACTTTTAAAACCTCCCTCTCTCCCCCTCTATGAGAACTCCAGTCATTCTGGTCTGATCTTAAACTGGTTTCTGTGGTAAATAAGTTTGGACTCTATCTCTCTCCATTTGATAATGCTCTCTGGAGCATCTGTGCAGCGCTGCAGTTTATTATCGCCCCATCGATACTAACGAGATTTCCGCGTTCTGTTGAGTCCACCTCTACATTATTGAGAGTGGGCTGGAGTGAGGGAGGGACATTTTGCTCGAATTGCAGTAGGTCTGAATTGCTGTGAGTTGAGTGAGTGTGTTATGTGAGCTGAAGTTCGCCATGTCATGATATAAGTACAGCTGTGTGTGTGTGTGTGTGTTTTGTGTGGTTTATGGATTTTAATGTATAGTATAATAAGCCTGAATGTGACCCTGATCCTGCTAACGCAACAAATTCAGTTTATCATATAAATAAAACACATACAGTGCTGCTGTTATAATGTTGTGTGTGTGTGTATGTGTGTGTGTGTGTGTGTGTGTGTGTGTGTGTGTGTGTGTGTGTGTGTGTGCACCTATCTAGGTGAAAATTGGGGACAAATATACACAGAGTACACACAAGTCGATTGGGGACCTCTCGACAATTGGGGACATACACATTTACATTTAGGCATTTGGCAGATGCTCTTATCCAGAGCGACTTACGTTTTTTTTTTTTTCTTTTAATCTCATTACACATCTGAGCAGTTGAGGGTTAAGGGCCTTGCTCAAGGGCCTTGCACATCCCCCCAGGTGTGTTTGCTCCGCAGTGCCTCTAGTGGAATTGTGCTGTAAGTATATAGTCTGCGATACATCCTTCCCACTAGGGGCAGTACAGAGCAAACAAATCTATATCTGTGATTCAAACTGACCAATCCGAGTCTAATTATCCAGACCAGGAAGTGTTAACTGTGAATTTATTTATGGTGAATAAAGATGAATTTATTGATAAAAGCCTTCATACTTTTTAGGGGAAAACAATTGCAGAATTGGTGGTTAATTTGTGTGAATGTTAGAAACAATTATAATACATTAATAATGTTTATCAATCTACACTAAAGGTTATGTTTAAATGTAACACGACTTCAAACGTATTCACCCGGCTGATACTAATACATGCAATACAGATCATGATGCCCTGCACCATAACAAGGTTGCCAGGGCCTTTGGAAGAGAAACAGGCCCACAGCATCACAGATCCTCCACCGTACTTCGCAGTGGGCATAAGATGCTTTTCCACATACTCATCTTTTGTTTTACATCAGACCCAGACAGTGTTTTTTGCCAAAAAGCTCTATCTTATTCTTAAGCTCTAACTTTATCTCATCTCACCTGACCACAGCACACAGTCCCACTTGAAGTCCCAGCAAACTCCAGACATTTATGTTTGCGATTGTAGTGTAAGAAAAGTTTTTTTCCTTGCATGACTACCAAAGAGCTTGTTGTCATGTAGATAGCGTCTGATGGTTGTTATGGAGACTTTGCGACCCCAAGATGCTACTTTTCGATTCAGTTCTCTAACAGTGAGCTTTGGAGATTTTTTTATTTCTCTTACTATCCTTCTCACTGAGCGCGGTGGCAAGATAAACCTTAATCCTTAATCCAGCCTTGTTCTTCACTGTTCCAATTGTTTTAAACTATTTAATGATTCCTGTGACTGTAGATATGGTTGAGTTTAGGTGAGCGGCTGTTTTCTTGTAGCCAATGCCTGACTGATGAAGATCGATGAACATCTGTCTCACTTGAATGAGGTTCTCTTGTCTTTCCCATGTTGAAGAGTGAATAAGAGAAATAGGCCTCTGAGTCATGTCATATTTATGCCACAGGGAAACAGGAAGTCATGAATTATTAACCAAAAGTTTTTAGATATCTGATCAACTTCATAAACTACAGTAAATATTACAAAAACTCTCTAACTGCATTTATTAATCTCCTGCTGATTTTGTAAAATACAAAGAAAGGAAGAGTCTAACATTATTTCATAGGTGTATATAAGACAGAATATCAACCAAAAATCCATAAAAAGCACAATGTAAAGGTTATAAATTGATTTGAACTTCAGACGGGCCTGTGCATGTGCCTCCTTAAGGAGGGCTATTTTATGGGCGCAACTGGATTTCAATCCACGTCGTTACTGTATATTGTTTTACCAGTGGTTTGTTTGGTGACTGTTGTCCCAACTGCCATCAGCTCCTCTTATTTAGTCCTCATGATCATCTTTAGCCCGAAAGGCGAAAATCTAGCATGGCGATTAATGGTCATATTGTATTTCTTCCATTTGCGAAAAATCGTTCCAACAGTTCTTTTTCTCACTAAGCTGCTTGCTTACAGGTTTACAGTCCTGTCCATGACATCATTTGACAGCTCTTTGGTCTTGGCCATGTTGGTGAGGTTTGAATGGAAGATTGAGATTCTATGGACAGTATGTGTCTTTTATACACATACGTAACGAGTTGTCATTAAGGCCACATTCATAAATTGACAGGACAAATTTATGTACAGTACATGAGCACATAGTCTGTGGAAGCCAGAATTATTGTTAGTTGGTAGGGGATCAAACACTTACACCCCTATCTCAGTTAGATGCAGTGGCTGTAAGTACAGTTCATTGCAATTCTCCACGTGTTTTGGCGTAGTGACTACGTTTCCAATCTTTCCGTACGGCAAATAACCCATATTTATTTTTCTTTGCCGGTTCTCGCAGAAGCTTGCAGACCCGCATAGGTGAGATAGGGGTATAATTTTACTCACTGGAATGCAACTCAATTTATAACCTTTATAGATAAATATTCTGTCTCTATTCTTTAAAATAAACCTGTGATAAAAATTATACTTTGTAGACCCTTTAATTCTTTGCAAGTGAATTAAAACTTACAAAATCTTTTTTGGACTATACAGTACATGGTAAACTATTGCATTGATTGGCTTTGTTGAATGATATGTATAATCGTGCCCACCTCGAGAGAGAAACGTGCAAGACTACTGGTATATTAATTACAGTTTTGTTCCTAGAGCTCGTTCTTAAGTTCAATTTGTTTGTAAGTCCAACAAACATTGTCTAAACTGTTCCATGTTCAATGATCTTAGAAACACCAGCTTCATCACTGCTGCTTTTACACTTGCTTGTAAAACTACACGACAATGCAATGCATGTGACCATATAGCCTGAATATTTACAGTAATCTAACTTTTGCAATTAAACATTCGCAAATCTACATGTTCGTATCTTTGAAAAGCATCAGGGTCTGGATAGAGCTGTCACTTGGTCTGGATCTGGACCGCAGTCCGCCATTTAGTGATGGCTGATCTATAGTATTCTGTAGTGTCTGGTATGTAATGGAACCTTACAGGTTCAGTTCAGTTTTAGTGGTAACTGTATGTGTACACACAAACGTACACACCAAGGTACGTGTTTACAAAATGCATAGAACAATCCAAATTAATGTATTGTGCCTTCCCGTATTTACTGATTCAGTCATTTGTAAGAAAATGGTAGTAAGGTCATGTCATGTTTCTGTTTGCATAATGTGCCAAAACAAAAGTAATTAATTACGGCTTAATTGAAAGTATATAGTTTTTAGTTAACATCTTGAAGGAAGGTTTTATTGTGGAATGTTTTAATGCTTTCTGAATGTAAAAGTAAAAAGATATGTTGTATAATGTTATTGATGGTGTTTTTTTTTTTTTTAGAAAAACTGATATCGCATCATCCAGTACTGAGAAGCAAGAGAAAGATGAGAAGCATTTAGTTGGAAGCCCTAATTCTGAGGAAGCATTGTTACGTGCCAATATTGCACAAAATAGCCCTCAGTTATATTAAAATGACTTTAAATACATTTGTTCACTTATTTTAAGTTGTTAAGACTCTTAACAACTCGCAAAAAGTGGTGGTAGGGTTAGGGTTAGGGTTAGGGGTACACACTTGATTTAGTAGCACTTTAACTTGCTTTAAATTTTATTCAACAAGCAATTTTCACTAAAATAGCTGGTTTTCGGTGCATTTATTTAAAATTAAACACAAGAAATAATAAAAAAAAACAGAACATTGTTATTTTTTATATTGAGTAAAACTTTCTGCAACAATATTGAGATTGATGTTTTTTTAAGATTGTTCCCAAAGTACACCATAAGTCCTGAAATGTCTGCAGACTTAGGTTTGTCTATGTATGTTCCACTATGTCCCCATTTGTGACCTAAATGATACATTTCCCCAAAGTGAAGGTAAAGTTTCAGGTGTTTAAAAAAGGGTTTAGTTATAGTGTTCATCTATGGCTCTCAAAAAACACAAATCACTGTTTATTATTTCAATACTCCCTCTGGAAAGCAGTGTCCCCAAAAGTAGTAAATACTGTATGTCATACGTCCCCATTTTCCTTCTATGCAGGTGTGTGTGTGTGTGTTTCTTAATTCAAGATTTGGTGAGTAGCAATTTTGCAGTTCTGCTACCATAATTACTGCACACACACACACACACACACACACACACACACACACACACACCCACACAAAACAACTGTAAAGATCAATAGTAGGAAGGTTGAGGAATAAATTTCCACCTTTCACGGTGACATGTTTCAATGCCGTGGAGTGTTAAACTTCAATTACTTCTAAACACAGGGTTAGATAGCAGAACACGCATGCACACAGTACGCATAAACATATTTTTATTACAGCTACAGGTTTCTCTTTGATGTGCAGCTTAAAATCTGTCTGTGAAGAAACCTTTAGCATGCTATAGCATACAACGAAGCATTTTTTTCCTCGTTACACCAGCAAAAATATACCAACTGCCTAAAGCCTTTGCTTATATTTCATGCTGGAATAATACAATATGATGCACTAAAGGCCCAGAGGATCCAAGATAGGGATTTTTCTGATGTTCTGGTTTTATCCGAGTCTGTGGGCTATGGTTAAAGTGCCCCTATTATGCTTTTTCAAATATGATCTTTCATGCAGTGTGTCATGTAGCTGTATGTGAACATAAACTATCTGCACTATCTGTGACGCCGTCAGTGCACTATAAATGAAGTTTTTGTCTATAAAAAAAAGAGTCGGCTCACATTTGCCTAAATGAGTCGTTAGTAATTCTAATTTTTCTCTGTTACGGATCTACGTTACTATGTAACATATTTGCATAATATCCGCCCACATTCTACATCGCGAACAACTTGCCCGCCATCTTGCAATTAACGTTACCACACTCTTGTTAATGTTACCAAGCATTTATGCCGGGTTCGCTTAAACACTTTGTAATATAAAAAAACAATAAAAAACGAGAGCACACGAAATCCTTTTTAACTGTTTATTTTCCACCATTCACCAAAACTGAACTTAACATTTGGGAAGTGCGCATGCCCCTTGCCCTTCTACGGCAAGCCCCGAGGGGAAAAATGCATCACACACACATATACTGTACACATCACGAGCGCCCGTGCATCTACATTAACATGACACTTACCATTAAGAAACGTCCTGCTCCAGTCGTGCTAGCGAAACAGTTTCTTGTCGATGTGCCACTTCAACCGTTTCATCGTCAGACTCCGGTTCGAATTGATACGGTAAAACCGACGCCATCTTTTCTATGTATTGACGGGTCTCCAGAGCCATCGTTCAGTTATGGTAATGGGCGTTTCGTTTTTGGTAGACCAATCATAAAGGGCCGCGCCATCTGACCAATCACAACAGTGAGGGCTCACGGAAAGGAGGGGTTTAGACAGACTGAATCTTTGAACTGCTTCACACGAGTCATTTATGAATCATTTAGAAATGGGGTAAAATTAAATCTATTTTTGGAGAAAATTAAAGTGTTTTTTGACCTTGCATACATGTAAACCTGTTTTAAGAGACTCATTAAGCAATATTAGCAACCTTTAAAATGGCATAATAGGGGCACTTTAAAGATGTACAGTAGCAAAAAAAATTTTTTCAGATGCGAAGCAGGAAAGCATATTGCATAATCTGTACAGTTCGACTGAATACGAGTCTGTCTTTTCTATCCATGTTGGGTGGAAATTATTCAGAATTTGTCATTTTAATTAAAAGCCATGACCCATATAATCAACTGGTCCTATAGTCAAAAGGAAATGAACATACAGTAACTTAATTATAATTTCAAAGAAAATAATAAAAATAAAAAGTTCTTATACACCATTTCGTCACTTCACTCACTTCCACTCGCTTTCTGCAGCCACCTGTATCAGATTTAAAACACTATTTCTTGCCTATGAAGCCAAAAACAAGCCAGTACTTACCTACCTCAAAGCTTTTACCACACCATTTACTGCAGCACACCCCCTCTAATCCTCTAGCACTGCTCGACTGATCCCACCATCTCTCAGGGCTCAAAGGAGGCTTGTATCAAGTCTCTTTTCTATTCTGACATCTAGCAGGTGGAATGAAGTTTTGGAGTCTAAGGAACCTTTAAACTATGTCCAAAGACATTTTAGGTACTTGAGTAGAACAAACTAAAAAGCAAAGACGTCCCCATCAGTGCTCTGGACATCCTAGACGTTTATGTTGCGTTTTGTAGTGCCGCTCGATTGACTTCTACACTGGCGTTCGTTTGTCTCTGTCTAACGACAGCCTGCAGCCCAAATTGTAGTTTGTGTGTTAACCTGTGGAGGCAGTGTCGGGTACTGGATATGAAAGCCTTTGTCGTTTTATTTGAGGTGCCTCCTTTTAATATGGACCATTTTGCTATATTAGACATGAATCTTCTTGTTTTAAAAATTCTCGTAATATGGCAACGGAGGGAGAGAAAAAAATCGCCACCGCTACTGGGTTCACCCTCTGACTGCACAACGTTGGATTAAAGGAAGTTTTTTTGTGGTTTACTGTATGAAGAAATTGGCCTTGGCTCACTGTACTGTAGTCTGGTAAAGAGATGTCCCATGTCAACGGTCTCTGCGCCACTGGGCTGGATCAACTTCCTCCAACATTTTATTTTGCCTTTTTTCCGTATTTCCCTATGTATAGCGTAAAATGAACGTGAAGAAAACGCACTTGAAGCGTTTTCCTTGCGTTCGCTGGGATTTGAACGGCAAGAAAAAGTTGCATGCAATGTTTTTTTGACACTTTACAAACGCAGTCGGACAAACGCACATCACCAAAGCCCTGTGTGAACACTCTCATTAACTCGTATGTGTAGAAAACCCTCGGCGCTAACCCCAGGGGCTGGAATCACTCATCTGGTCTATGTATGTGAAGTTTCCTCCGGGTAGTCCAGTTTCCTCCAACAGTCTAAAGAAAGTGTAGGCAGATTGCTGTTTCCAAATTGCCTAGAGTGTATGATATCAGTGTGTGTACTTGTGCCCTGTGGGGTGCTCCAAGTTGCCTGGAATAGATTACACTACGATAAGCAGTGTACATGAGTGATGGATGTTCCACAGCGTTAAATGATTAAATCTTTTTTTATCATAAATGATAAAAAAAAACACAACCTCTTATTCATTAATAAATGAGAATTTTTTCGCAAAGAAAGCATGCTGTTTTTGGAAAAGATGCCCCCATCCCTTTTGTTAAATCCTTTAACGGAACATTCCCAAGTGATTTCTTACGCACATTTGTATATAATGAGCATTGCGGTGGAGTACTTTATGTGTGTTATGTTAACCACCCATGAATAAACATTTGGAACTATCATTAAGCATCTCAGGGGAGGTTCAATCCCAAAAATAGTTATGCCTCCGATCCAGGGCAAAGCTCCAGGGTCGAGCTGTAGGGTACGCTTGCTCAGGCGAATCTGTGTTATAATGAGAAAGAGTGAGAAAAATGCGTGCATTGTCGAACATCATGCAGCAGATTTGTTTGTCTCTGCTCCATTATGTTCTGCTCTACAGCTTCCAGTCGCGAGTGCTCGATGTAATTATGTCCCTCTACCCGCAGGTGAGTGTCTCTGACCCCGCCTCGGTATGTGTGCATGTGTTATTATTGTGGGAACACTGCACCATGCTCCTGAAGGTTCTGGTCACGATGCTGGCTCTAGCCAACGTCCCTCCCGGGTGCGATGCTCCATTTGCGAGGCACCCAACATCACAATGAAATTAGATTTTCATGCGGTCTGAGCTTTTGATGCAGTGACATTATTGTTCTTTACAATTTACTATACAGATGCACATTTCCATGGAAACATTGGGCGTCCGCAAGGAATGAAATATGAAAGGAATACATTCACACATGATGATGCATGTAATATTTGCAGTGTTTCTCGACTGTTTACTCCTCAGGCTGTGATCATATGAGATTATATTTTCATATAGCGTGCTGTTATCTTTGACGTATACATGGAAGAACGTTTAATTCCCAGGAAAGAGGCTGTATTAATATTTTAAATATCCCTATATCAAAAAAACCTGAACGCTATAGTAAATGTCTAACAAATGTAAATAAAGAAACAAACAAACTAAAACTATTGCAGAATAAACAACCTCCTATGGAACTAGAGTACCCGGTGGAAACCTTTAGAGAACGTCCACATACACTGACACGAAGGCAGGACTCGAACCCTTGACCCTGGAGGTGCAAGGCCACCATGCCACCATGTAACCACACCAGAACAACAATGATAATTAAGATTTTTCAATGCAAAGTATACCAAACATCCAAATTTGCTCAAATTATGCAGTAGAATAATAAGCTTTAACAAGTTTAGCTTTTGCTTACAATGTTGCTTGTTAGTTTAACTTATCAGGTCCCATTCCAGGAGCTAATTGAGCTTATGCTTTTGAGACATGCTTTAACTCACTAGATCAGCTTTCAGTTCCTACAGTATGTTCCTTTGAGTATGCTGTAGTAATTAGCTTGTGCCTTCTATAGTTTATAACTTTACATTTAAACAGTAGATTAGCTAACTTAACGTCTCGGGTTACTTTGCAGTAACCCTGTTCCCTGAAAGGTGGGAACGAGAAGCTGCGTGAAAATGCTATGGGAACCATTTTGTCGCGTTGCCGGTCGTGAAGCATGCTGTGTAAACATGCCAAAGTTTTTGGCTATATATAACCTCATCCAGGTGACGTCATCTGATTAGATGCAGGTGGAGGTTATAAATACAGGTGAGCCGGCAACAAACCTCAGATTAATTTGTCTGAACGGACGTCCGGTCACGTGGTACTGCGGCATTCGGACGCAGCATCTCGTTCCCGCCTTTCAGGGAACAGGGTTACTGCAAAGTAACCCGAGACGTTCCATTTCAAGGCTACACTCGATGCTACGTGAAAACGCTATGGGAACGAGAATACCAACGCCGCCGCACTACAGATGTCTGGACCCCAAGGTTGTGTAGCGTGTGCGCACAAAGCCAAGAAGGTCTCAGAACTATGCCTGGGCAGCTAACTCGGGGACAGTGAGCACGGAGTAGCATGAACATCCTGATTATAAATGTAAGGAATGTGTGGGAGGACCAACCCTTCGCGCCACACAATTACTGCAGGGGATACCTCCTGCTGGTGAGACTGGGACGATCACCCTGGTTGGGTGAGCCCTGCTTCCCAGAGGCGAAGTGAACCCACGCGCCTCATAGGAGAGGGCAATATGCATCTCTCACCCAGTATAGTGGCACTCTGACTTACGCCACTAGCTGATGCGGTGTACGTGAATCTGAAGAGCACATACTGGACAGTAAGTGAAGTTTCTCCTGCTCCGAAGCTGTAAAAGGCGGAGGACAGAAGGCTTCAAACAATGCAGTTAAGAACATCCTGAGGGTAATAGGGCACAAGCCCAAGGACAAGCTTTACCTGCAGAAGCTCCAGCACTGAAACATTTCGGCAGTGGACTGGGTCTACCTGCTTGGCACACACTTGTTGCAGGGGAATACCTCTTGCTAATCCAATAGCTGAGGCGATCCCCTGGTTAAATGAGCCCTGATTCCTAGAGGCGAAGTGAGCCCACGCGCCTCATAGCAGAGGGCAATAGCATCTCTCATCCAGAGCATGTAGAAGCTGCTCTGACCTACGCCACTAGCTGATGCGGTGGACGTAGATCTGAAGAGCAAAAGCTGGACACAGCAAGTGAAGTCTCTCCTGCTCCGAAGCTGTAAGCGCGGAGGACAGAAGGCTTCAAGAGCAATAGGGTGCCTGTTGGGTTTATAGAGCTTTCGGAAGATAGTTGAGAGAGGATGCAATCACGTATGTCCTGAGAGAACTAGGGCACAGACCCGAGGACGGATAGCATCTCTCATCCAAAACATGTAGAAGCTGCTCTGACCTAAGCCACTAGCTGATGCGGTGGACGTAAATCTGAAGAGCAGTAAAAGGCGAAGCATATCTTGGAAGGCAAGAGGTCCACATTGCTACATGAAAATCTCTCCCTGACTACTTCGGAGTGGGGTTCCCATTCCCCGTGTGTCAGAGATAGACTGGACAGTACTACTGCTACCGCATCAATGCTGGAATGTAAATCGCCCTGAGGGACAGGAACCTGGTGCGCTAGCTTTTAGCGGCGCGAGCACAGTCCGCCCTCGCGATAATATATGAGACTGCCATAGTGTTGTCCACCGCACTAGGACATGGCAGCCTCTCAACTGCTGGAGGAAGTGCTTTAGGGCCAGAAATAGAGCCATCATCTCGAGGCTATTGATGTGCCATGCGAGAAGATGGCCTCTCCAGCTCCCTTGGGCTGGACGATCATCTGAGACCGCACCCCAGCCTGTGAGGGAAGCATCTGTGGTTAGCCTCAGCGACGACAAGATGAACTTAGAGTGGGATCCAGAGTAGAGACCGGGGTCTGAACCACATAGAAAGGGTACGAAGCACCTGACGCGTAACCCATATTGGGGATTGGCCCTAGTGAAATCCCCTGGTTCTTAGCCCCAACTTGGAATGCTCTCATGTGCAGAAGGCCCAAAGGTGTCACCGTGGATAGAGCTGCCATGAGAGCTAGGATGTCTGAAAGTGATGGTCACTTTCTTGGTCTAGCTTGTTTTCCTTGAGGGTGTTGATAATGGATTCGACACGAGCGGGAGACAGCTGTGCCCGCTTAGGATCGAATCTCATGTGAAATCCTCAGAACAGGAAAGAGCACGCTTCGTGGCATTGGGTCCCAGTCTTGAGAACAGAGATGAGCTAGGACGACATGCTGATGTCGAAGCACTAGCCACCGGATGCCCTGGGACTCCCGTAAGGACCAGGGCTAAATCCGTGCATTTTGTATGTGTGCGGGTGAGCTAGACCAATGGAAGGACCCGATACTGGTAAGCTTCACCCCGAAAGTGAACCTCAGGATCTTCCTGTGTTGTGGCAATGTTTCAGTGTGAAAGTAAGTGTCCTTAAATCGATTGTCAGAAACAATCGCTTGGTAGGGTTGAGAGCAATCACCTTGACAGTCAACATTTGAACTGTATTCATTGATTTTCAGATAGCGGGAGAGCCCGCAGAATCTGAAAAATTGGACGCAGCCCCCGTTCCTCTTGGCAACCAAGAATACCGACTGTAGTAGCCTGACTCACTGTCTGGTGGGTGAAGTGAGAACTGAATCCTGTAGTTCCTCTCTCCAGTGCTTAGTACCCAAGGAGATATACTTGGCAGTAGCTTCCACGCTGCCAGTTTCTCAGAAAAGGGCCAAAGTTTTGGCGGCTTGGTTAAACGGGGGGGGGGGGGGGGTGTTAGATTTTCGGTATCTTTAAACATGGCTCTAACAACCAGTGGTGGCGGAGCAAGTACACCGACCTCCTGCGGGTGCCAGGGAGAACATTTATACGTTTGAAAGGAATTCTGGGTGCCTCTCCCTATTGGGGGGCCACCCCCATTTATTTTATTTTACATACACATATATATATATATATATATATATATATATATATATATATATATATATATATATTTTTTTTTTTTTTTTTTTTTTTTTTAAATCAGTCTGACCTCCTGGGGCAGATAGTGCAACGCGGTGCACCCCAATCTTTACGAGGAGGTGCCCGGGTCCAAAAAAAAAACACACTCCTTGTGTTTACGCCTCGCAAGAATCAGACCCGGTCGAGACTGGGTTGCCGACAATCCCGACTCTTGAGCACGGCGGGGAGGGAATTTCCCAAAAGCTTGTTCGGATAACTTCGCCCCAGAACCTAGTGGCGGCTGAGTTAATGACATCGCTAAACAGGCTGGAAGGCGAGATAGGGGCATTAAGGAGAAATGCACAATCCTATCCTTGATGCGCCTGAGATTTAGCGACAGGTGCCTCCTGCGAAAACCGTAGCAGCCATAAAATGGCCGATAACACGAGCCGTCTGCTTTGTTGCACGAAGAGACAAGTCTGTAGCTCAGCATAATTCCAATATGCCTCATCTTGAAGAGCCCCGCCAGTACTCAAGTCTCTCAGCAGGTCAGCCTGGTAGGCCTGCAAAACCGTGGACTGTGCAGTGGAGCACTAGTCGAAGCAGTGTAGAGATCGCACTCCGATATGGATTATCCCACACGGAGGGATATCTGGTTTAAACTCGTCATATTGGTGAGTTAAACACCTTCTTATTTTGCTGGTTTAAACACAAACACGCTCACAACAAGGATTTGAAGACAAATGATCTGAGGTTTGTTGCCGGCTCACCTGTATTTATAACCTCCACCTGCATCTAATCAGATGACGTCAAGGGAACATGTACTACATTCTCTTTCCTTGGCTATCACTCTAATTCCATCCATCTAGGAACCTCTGTAGTCCAACTGGAGACCATAGATCGCCAGTGGTATTCACTGTATTTATTCCCATTTTTGTACAACTCTGGTAGGACCTCTTACTCTAATCTGCTTGTCTTTGGACTGTGGAAGGAAACCAGAGCACCCAGAAGATACCCACCAAGCATGGTGAGAACATGAAAACTCCATGCACATAGACCTCAAGGTGGGAATCAAACCCAGACCCAGGAGGTGCAAGGTGACAGTGCTAATCACTATGCCACCATGCCACCATCACTTTTATTAGGCATTTATTTATTTATTTGCTTGTATACTGCACAATTTATTTAGAGTTTGTATTTGTAAATTAATTACTTATACTTATTTCTTTCCATTGGCAGAATCAGTGGCCTCATCGTGACTCATCATTAAATAAAGAAATGAATCCTGATGCTGTTTAGCCTGAAGTGGAAACCAGAGCCGAGGTCATGTTCTACCAGGTCACTCAATGCACGTATTCATGAACCAAGGTGGGTTTATATATATATATTCAAACAAAGCTAACACAAACTGAAAGATGCTACGAACAAATTAGGCTGATAAAATTTGCATAATTGTGATTGGAGGCTATTAGCTTTCAGTTCCCATTAGAAATCTCAGCATGCTAATTTAGCTTGTCTAGTGTGTTTTTAGTTCTTTTGTTCCTTCATATCTACAGTATGTTTTATTCTTGTGTTCTCACTGAAATAAAATAGATTACACTGCAATTCAACAGCAGCTTTGAAAAACACAACACTTTGCCCCGTCTCATTAATTAAAACCAACAAAACAACAGATAATAACAAAAGTTAATATTTTATCAGAAATGCATTCCTTAAAACTGAAATTCAGGTAGACCCTGTGTGGCGACATAACATCCTACTGATCCTCGAAACGTCTGCAGTTTTCAAAATTCCCTGTACATTTTTAGCATCTGTCTGAAACTGGGCTTCATTTGAAAGACTTTGTGGTGCTAACATAGTTGAGTGTGTACTGTAGCACGAGCTACAGAGCTTAGCTGAAATGCATCAGCGGCCTACTCAATAAGAGTGGCTGTGGTTTATAAGAGGACATTTTAAAACATCTTGTGTTACACTTGAGGATTATTTGTGTTTGTGTAAATATAGAATATCTTTCCTCTGTGAATCTTTATTTTGCCTATTTCAATTCAATCTAGATTCAGTTTATCAGAAGCAGCATGGTAAATGAATGAAAAAGCATTCAGTGCAAATTCACAAAGAGGAACTGCAAAGATCTCAGAGAAATAGTACCTCTGTAACAAGCATATTTTTAGACCTAGATGCTCTTTAACAAATTTGTTTAAATTAAGGTACAAAAATGCCCTAAAAAGCCATTTCTCTTTACCATTAATTGAAAATAAATGCATAAGATGACATGCAATAGGAGCTACTACAAGCCTAAAGATATAAAAAGTCAATTTTGTTTTACACCAAAAAATAACTTTCCTTGAAGCAGGTGCCTGATCTTTCAGAAACAATGGAACAATTCCATTCATTTTCATGTGCTGTTGATCAAAGAATGTTTGGTCAAATGCTCCCGCTTCCACAAACACATTGGGCCAATTCTGCAGACATGATAGACACTGGAAATTTTGAGAACTTTTACTTCTCACTGCTGTTGACAATTTGAACCAATCCCAACCACAAATTCCACTTGTTTCTACTTAAAATTTTACTAGCTCGCTTGCTTCTGCAGAACGTTTGTCCAAGTCCAGAGACATCCCATTCACCGCATGTTTGACTAATCCCTAGTGTTCCCCTATATGTTCTGGACTAATCACACCCAATAATGTAGAAAGTTTAGTTACTTACACCTGCTCTTGTAGAAGGTTTGCCTGATCTGAGCAATCCTTGCTTATCCCACTGAAGGCTTGACCAATCCCAACTGCTCTCACTGAAAGTTTAATCAAACCCCGAAAGTTTGACCAATCCCCTTAGGTCTTGCAGAAAGTTTGAAGTCCTTTCCACTTTTGGAGAAAGTTTGATGAATCCTGCCCTCTTTTGCAAAAGGCTTAATCAGTTCAGTTCTTCATTGTTTGAGCAAATCTAACTACTGTACTTCTTCTTCAAGTTTGTTTCACATTATCTTCACCTGAAAAAGTTTGACCAAACCCATGTTTTCTCACAAAAAGTTTGTCTATCTCCCGATTCATACAGAGAGCGGAAGCAACACTTTCTGGCTACAATGCGTTTGCTGGAGTTTATTGCTCCCATTCTAGTCAATCGCTGTGATTCCATGGGGTGTGCTGAGTCGCATTTCCGAAGAGTTCCGGGAGTAGCTCTTCATGCCTTTTCTCTAAAGTTACACATACAGTCTATTTTTGCCAGAAGCCTCTTCTGAGAAAGTGACTACTGTCAAGTTGTGCACTTTTTATTTTTATTTTACACAACCATACAAACATGAGTACACACTACAAATCAAAATAAAGTAATTAAGTCAAATGAAACAATAAATAAATCAATGAAATTAATGGTTGGGGAATATTAACACTACAATACTAAAAGTTGAGCTTTGGGATGTTAGTACTTTCCTTCTGAAACACTTTCAGTGTGGCATGAAGTCACCCAAAGGACAACAGAAAGCCATATCACACAAGTGACATCTGATCCTATTGAAAATCCAGGGTAATCCTTTCTTCTCGACAAGATATCTAACACGTGTGCTCACAGAAAGTTTAATTAACCCTGCCCATCCATGCAGAAAGTTTGATGAATCCCACCTGCCCCCATAAAAGGTTCGACTAACCCCACCCACTTATTTAATAAATCCCAATTGCCCTTTCATAGACTTTAATCAAGCTCATCCACTCCTGCAGAAAGTTTGTCCAATCCCTGTTTCTCCCCTTAAAAGTTTAAACAATTGCAACTCCCCTCACAGAAAGTGTAATAACCCTTGACCACTTTTGCAGAAAGTTTGGCCGATTTCACCTTTTCCATAAAAAGTTTGACCAAACGTGTGATCTCACACAACATTTATTCAACCTCACCAACTTCCAAAGAAAGCTTGACCAATCGGATCAATTCCACCCACTCCAACAGAATTTAACCAATCCCAACTACCTGCACAGGAGGTTTCATCAAGCACACCCATTTAAGTCCACTCACTTCACCCAACCACTCTAGTGGCGTAGCACCCAATATGGAGAAATATTGTCTAATACTTGTCCCACAGAAGTCTTGACCAAACCCACTCACTCCTACAAAAAAGTTTGACTCATCACATCCACTCTCACAGAAGGGTTAACCAAACCCAACTCCCAACTGCACCCACAGAAAGTATAATTACTGTAACTCCCTGTCACTCCTGTAGAAAGTTTGTTCTGCATTTCACACAAAAATTTTTTTCACCAATCCCAACTTTTGCAAGGCTGACCTTTGAACTTTCTAATGAACTCTGTTGGTTCAGTTCCCCAAATCTAAACTACGTTAAGCAGTTAGGCCACATAATAATAATAATAATAATAATAATAATAATTATTATTATTATTATTATTATTAGGCCCAGACCAGAATAATTATTATGGCATTTCTTTGTCCTGCTTGTTGGGGAATAATAACTGCCCATTCCCATGAGGGCTTCTTTTGCCGTGATGAACACTCCTAGTGCAAGTAATGGCAGGATTCGAATGGGTACCTTCTGAAAGTAATTCTCTAACAAGAATGTTAAAATTATTCTAATTAAAAGTAATGGAGAACCATAATATTGCAATTATGTGAACACAATACTGGTTAAGCCACATTAGAGTTTTGAAATAAAGAAACTTTAAAGGTCCAGACTGAACCAATGATGACACACACACACACACACACACATTTATAATAGTGGCAGAAGATTGAAATTTGCTTCTACTCATAAGGCAACCTTGCTGTATCTGCTGTGCATCTTTCCTGATTGATTTGGCTCTGGGGGAGCAGTGGCGGTTTGGGGGACCGAACTGTAACCACACACAAACATACACACACACAAACATACACACACACACACACACACACACTGGCCAACCTGTCATCAGCTCTCCCTTTTATTTGTCACAATGATGGAGAGCTAGACTGTCTAGGAGAACAGAATACACAGACACACACACACACACACACACACACACACACATAGACAGATGAACACACATTTCTACACAATACCTGCTACCTGAGCATATGCTGTTTTCCTCTTGTCTAATATAGACTAACTCTATTAGTCACACGAAATTATCAACATTACGACATGTGTGCCTTTTTACATCAGACGTTATGGCTTTGACCTTTTGCTAATTGGGTAAACATAAATAGTATACTGATATAGACTGATATGTTGAAGTCGGCGATAAGACACGATGAACACACACTGTTTACTCCCACTCAGTGTCCTCTGCAAACACTCCTCCGTTTCGAAGTAAAAGTGTAGAATCTGCTGTGAGCTGGTTAGAGCGCATTCAAGCACTCAGGAGAACATAACACTGACCCTGTCATAAAAACGTCAGTCATATTTACTCTTCTTGTGCATAAATTAAATGCTAGGTATTCCTGTCTCGACTGCTGCTTGTTCTGGTGCTCATCCGGCTGTCTGTGTGATGTACAGTATGTCCGGTTATTAAGCAACATTTAATTAACCTGGATTGACCGTTGTACAGTATAGTAGGTAGTTATTTTTTTTCACTTAAAATTCTTGGTAGAAATGCTCTTTTAAAGCTCTTTTAAGTCATTGAAAAGCATTTTGCTATTGTTTTTAATCTAACGAGCAGTGAGGTCCTAAAGAACCGTAAATAGAATACTTAAAGAAGGTTGGTGTGACCACTTCTTGATGCCTTAACTACAGTAGAGCCCATGCTGGTAGAAAAATACTACATTGTATTACAATTTCAGAATATATAATAGAATATTACAAATTTCTACTTAGGCGGCACAGTGGTGTAGTGGTTAGCACTGTCGCCTTGCACCTCCAAGGTCTGGGTTCGATTCCCGTCTCTGTGTGCATGGAGTTTGCATGTTCTCCCCGTGCTTGGTGGGTTTCCTCCGGGTACTCCGGTTTCCTCCCACAGTCCAAAGATATGCAGGTTAGGCTAATTGGTGTTCCTAAAAATTGCCCGTAGTGTGTGATTGGGTGTGTGAGTGTGTGTATGTGTGTGTGCCCTGCGATGGATTGGCACCCTGTCCAGGGTGTACCCCGCCTAGTGCCCGAAGTCTCCTGGGATAGGCTCCAGGTCCCCCGCGACCCTGAACACAGGATTAAGCGGTATAGAAAATGAATGAATGAATGAAATTTCTACGTATAACCTTTAAAATATTAAACTCTGCAGGGATAGTCAACATATCATAAAATGTTCTACATAGAACCCACTAACCCACTGTGTTTACCTACAATCATTACAATCCAAAGAACCATCAAGGAACCTTTGAAGAAACCTTGAGTAAGGGTGGGTACTGGGTTATGTGTCGACACTGGGAAATTCTGCTACATAATGCATTAGAATTGTTCCTTTCAGCCTATAGGTAGCTAAAGGGGTGGAGTCACCAGGAGAAGGGTGGAGCCTCCAAATATTGATACCACACCTCTCAGTTTTCATTAACAAGTTGCTACTGTATGGTGGTGTGAATTGAGCCGCAGCCTAATGCTAAACGCTACCTAAATCACACACGAAAGCACGTCTCAGTGTAAGTCTCAGCAGTAAGCAGTGTAAAACTGATCAGAAGTTTTGGACGTGCATTGAGATGAACACACCGCGGCTTCACCTCTCTCTTCTCTTGCAGTAATAAACTCATTTGAAGTGGTTATACAGCGAGCTTGACAGCAGCCGGTGTTACATTCTCACTCCGTCTGAAACGAATCAATCGGCAGAATCCACATGAGGCCTTTATCTGACTCGGCTAAAGAGAATACAAATCGGTCCAATTATTCAGCGTTGCCGCATAGCAAGAGCCGAACACAAACAAATAAACACATCCATAAATAACGCCTTGTCAGGCTGATGTGTGAAGCCGAGGACACTCGCAACTCCAACAGTGCGTCTCTCATCATCTATCAAAACTCATTCTGCTCCTACAGTAAGGTATCCAGCGATGGATTATGTAGGTCTGGAGCACGTCGAGCTTTGGTTATGACTTTTACATGAAACTCATAATCTATCCACACATCCTGTTTACTCATCATTTATTGTAGTTTGTCGTTGCTTGAACGTCGAATGGATTTCTCACTTGCTGCGCTTTCTTTAAGTGCTGCAGTCGGATTGGTCGAAATGTGATAGATTTTTTTTTATTTTTTATAACTGCAGCTCTGACAGTACTCCAGCCTGTGTGTAAATCACAGGTTTATATTAATACACTGTTTCTAAATTTGTTGTAGTTTCTATGGTAACAATGTACACTAGGACATATGTGTATGTTCAATGGTTCACATAATCTTAGCCTTATAATAAACCCTTATAAAACTCTATTATACAGTAAGTGTGCTTATTTAAAAAATGCCATTAGTGATATAGGCAAAAATTCTCTGAGGAAAATATTCATACATGATTTATGGACGGCGCCTTCAGTGTCAGGTCTAGTATCAGTCATTCTTAGTTATATTATATACAAATTCATAATTTGTAATTCATGTAATTCATTTTCCTATAAAAGCACACAAACCAGCATTTAAATGATAATAATCATCATCATGGACCTGGATTTATTTGCTTAACGTGCTGTATCATGTAGGTTTTTGGATAATAGTCAGTTATTTCTATTGATGTATGCATTCATTCATTCATCTTCTATACCGCTTAATCCTGTGTTCAGGGTCGCGGGGGACCTGGAGCCTATCCCAGGAGACTTCGGGCACTAGGCGGGGTACACCCTGGACAAGGTGCCAATCCATCGCAGGGCACATTGATGTATGCAGGGAAAGTGAAATTCCAGAATGTAGATTGGGTTTGTTCATTTTGAAAAAATAATCCCAGAAATTCAAAGCATTATCTAAAAATCCTTAAAACTTAATTTCTCACTTTGAGAAAATATTCCAAATAACCATCCAATGAACTGAACTTCATTCATTCATTTTTTTCTATACCGCTTAATCCTGTATTTAGGGTCGCGGGGACCTGGAGCCTATCCCAGGAGACTTCGGGCACTAGGCGGGGTACACCCTGGACAGAGTGCCAATCCATCGCAGAGCACACACACACACACGCACACACACACATTCACACACTATGGTCAATTTGGGAACGCCAATTAGCCTAATCTGCATGTCTTTGGACTATGGGAGGAAACCGGAGTACCCGGAGGAAACCCACCAAGAACGGGGAGAACATGCAAACTCCATGCACACAGAGACGGGAATCGAGCCTGGCCGGGGAATCGAACCCAGACCCTGGAGGTGTAAGGCGACAGTGCTAACCACTACACCACCGTTCCGCCTAAACTAACCTTATCAGAAGAATTTCATCTTGCCATTGAGGACACAAGGCACAAGACTGTGATACAGTATGTAGTACATGCATCTCTTCAACAAGTTGGTAACGCGTTATCTGTTGATTTTCAAAGATCGGGCGTTCACAGAAACGACTGCAGTGGGCTCTGAACCACCTCAGCCAGGATTTTACGGACATGTAGCATGTTTGCACCGTCCAGATGTTTTACTGTGGCTGAGAGTCTCATCACCATACTGTACTTACTACTGTACATACTGAGTCTTTTGTAAATCTCATACCTTGATTCACCGGAAAGTTCATCACAGGTACCAGCTTGATTTGAACCCCTGTCCTACTGTACATCAAGTCAAGAAGCTGCAACTACAAATTCTGTTTTTGATCGGGTCATTTTTCAGTCTGAAGCTGTATTTAACATATATTACATGGAGGGGAAAAAAGAACAACTGCAATATGTTAAAAATAAAAAAATAAAAAAATAAAGCTCCACCCACTTTCCATTATCATTTTGACATTTACAGTTTATTTCTTTTTATATCATGGCAACATTAAGTATTTTTGTCCACAAGATCACTTTGTCTTCATTCAAATTATAGATCATGTACTGTACGTACTGTATATTCATTAAATTTGACATATTCATGGCTATTCCTGTTCAGAAGCTTATAAGAAGAAATAAAAATTTCTCAGAATTTTCAAAACTTTTAAATTAGTCTCGTTTTGGTGTTTCAATACAATTTTTTTTAACAGGACAAGGAATTTTCTTGAAAAAAAAAAAAGGATAACAAAAAGGTTGTTTTGAATATTTTGTATGCAAGTCTGCAAATGTGTGCATATTTAAGTAGATTGCTTCAAAGATTTAATTGAATTATTGCAAAGATTGTGTTATTTTTTTATGCTTGTTTGTTTTGCTGTTTTTCTCTTCTGTAACCTGTAGCACCTCGCGTTAGACCAAAAAAAGAGAGAAAATCGGATAAAAAAAATACGATAGGCGATGTTCCTGGGATTTTATCGAATCAAGTGCTGTATACAGGCTCCAGTATAACCTCATAGCCCTTTATCGTGAGCAGGTCTTACTGAGAACCTTTATGATGCATTGTACTGTACACTCATAGACATGAAGACCTGAGACTTCATGAAACAGTCCTGTCATGTTTCCTGTCGATAAAAGAAAAGTAAAGAAGACAGTATATAGAACAGAGGCGAAGAGGACTGTAAGACACCAGCACTGACTTCTACCTGATGAGAAATGTGTGTATCGCCTCAGGTGAGTTTCGTGTTCTCTAGTGCCACGGAAAGTTCTGGATATTCTTTAAGATGAGAAAGCCGAGATGGAGGTTCTGTCAAAAGTCTTAACGGTGAGAACGCCCTGCAGTGAAGAAGACAGCTGGGATGTTTTAGCAAGACGACTTGCTAACCTGGGGGGAAGAGAGAGACAGAAAAAGAGACAGAAAGAGAGAGAGAGAGAAGGTGTTCAGGATGACGGTAGGTCTGTATGTTACTTCACGCTGCTTCGAATCTTAGAAGCAAAAGTCTGCTTTCAAAAACGAGCTGACAGAGGCACGGCTGCTCTTCTCTCAAACACTCAGTCTGTTTATCCACCCGAAGCCCCGCAGGTAAGTGTGTGACTTCGACTGCAAGCTCAAAAGGGTAAACGTTGACGAGTCGATGTGAGGGCTTCTCAAGATATCTCTCTCCAGACCTACAGGGTGCTCGGCCTCCCGGATTGCCCTCGAACACACGGCGGCGTTAATATTAAAGACGGTAAACGGTTAGTTTATATTACAGAATGAACATGCATGATCAAACCGAACGCATCATCAGTGCTCACCTGAGATCTCAAAATTATATCTATAGAACAAAAATGGAGAGACAAATCCACCCTGAACGACTTTTTAATTGATCTGTATCAATATTCTGTATTATCATAACACATGACGTTCAACTGTGATTTTTTCTTTGTAACAAAAGTTGAACACCTTTCATCTTGCCCTATTTTCATTGAACAGTAGCTTACGTTTACAAAAAAAACAAACAATAACAGCAAAAAAAAATCTGCCTTTATACAATAGTACTGCAGTGAGATTTAGTTTCCTTCTTTGATCTCTTTGTATAAATGATGATACAGCAATGTGTTATTGTTTTAATTCATCTTTATTGCAACACCACCCACCTGGTAATCTCACTATATAGCTGCATTGCATTCAGGGACTTCAAGTCCAGCTTTTGTATCAATGGCCTCATTCTTTTTATGCCAGATTTCTCATTAGTATGATGTTGAACCATTGCTTGAATGTCTTTAGTTGGAAAACAGACCTCAATCGTTCATACTTGTTTGAGATTGCAGATTTAATTAGTGTTGAACTGCATTCTGATATTATATCAAGCCAATTCCACATGTTTGGGCTGTTAAAGGAATTCCCCGGACCAGTGTTTCAGATAAGTGCAAATAAGTTGGGATTAGCGCATACGTGTAGCAGGGCATTGTGAGCTCATGCAAAATGTGTATACTGTATGAATACATAGTGCATGATAGGAAATGACAGAAAAATGTTCAGGATGTACACCAAATTATTACACCATGCTCCAAATTATTACGCAAATGATATCTTTCCCTGATTTTCATAATTAGTCAATGCAAATGACAGTCAGTATAATTTTCAAGTCATCAACTATTAGGGTATAATTAGAATTTTATTGAACCGACCTTTTAATGATAACAATATTTATTAAAAAAAAAAAAAAACTGAAAACGCACTGTTCCAAGTTATTATGCACAACAGAGTTAAAACATTTAATAGGTTGTAAAGAACTGAAAATGGTCTTTTGTTGAATTTGCAGCTTCAGGAGGTCATGTTTAAAGAAATAAAAAGCTTTTCTTTCCAATCAAAAACATCCTAACCGGGCTACATGTTACATCTTACCATAGGACCCCTTCTCTGATATCACCTTCACAATTCTTGTATCCATTGAACTTGTGAGTTTTTGGACAGTTTCTGCTTGAATTTCTTTGCGGGATGTCAGAATAGCCTCCCAGAGCTGCTGTCTTGAATCAAACGGCCTCCCACCCTCATAGATCTTTTGCTTGAGGATTCTCCAAAGGTTCTCAATGGGTTTGAGGTCAGGGGAGGACGGTGGCCACACCATGAGTTTCTCATCTTTTATTCCCATAGCAGCCAATGACACAGAGGTATTCTTTGCAGCATGAGATGGTACATTGTCGTGCATGAAGATGATTTTGCTGCGGCAGGCACGGTTCTTCTTTTTGTACCATGGAAGAAAGTGGTCAGTCAATATACTTGGCTGAGGTCATTTTCACACCTTCAGGGACCCTACAGGGCTACCAGCTCTCTCCTCATGATTCCGGCCCAAAACATGACTCCGGCAGCTCCTTGTTGACGTCGCAGCCTTGTTGGGACATGGTGGCCACCCACCAACCATCCACTACTCCATCCATCTGGACCATCCAGGGTTGCACGACACTCATCAGTAAACAAGATTGTTTAAAAACTTGTCTTCATGTATGCCTGGACCCACTGCAACCGTTTCTGCTTGTGAGCATTGATTAGGGGCCGAATAGTAGGTTTATGCACAACTGCAAGCCTTTAAAGGATCCAACACCTTGAGGTTCGCGGGACTCCAGAGGCACCAGCAGCTTCAAATACCTGTTTGCTGCTTTGTAATGACATTTCAGCAGCTGCTCTCTTAATCCGATGAATTTGTCTTGCAGAAACCTTCTTCATTCTGCCTTTATCTGCACGAACCTGTCTGTGCTCTGAATCAGCCACAAATGTCTTCACAGTACGATGATCACGCTTAAGTTTTCATGAAATATCTAATGTTTTTATACCTTGTCCAAGGCATTGCACTATTTAACGCTTTTCAGCAGCAGAGATCCTTTTTCTTTCCCATATTGCTTGAAACCTGCGGCCTGTTTAATAATGTGGAACAACCTTCTTCAGTACTTCTCCTTTAATTGGCCTCATCTGGCAAACTAATTATCACACGTGTCTGAGATTCATTTCAGTGATCCAAAGAGCCCTGAGACACGACACCATCCATGAGTTTAATTTAAAAACTAAACATTTAATGTTTATGACACTTACATCCAATTTGCATAATAATTTGGAACGCGGTGTAGGTAAAACATGTTGGAGGAATACAAAGTTTTGCTCTCAACTCTTAGACAAATAAACACACATACTGTACTAGCATTATATCTGGTTGGTGCTGTGTTTGCATACCGTGTGCTGCATGTACTGTATGTGTGAGTGAATGTGGTGAGAAGAAAAACACAAATACTCTTATGAAGAATGCACACTTAAGAATCTGCTCCTAGAACTGGGCAGTTTCAATTTCTTTGCTGAGCTAGCAGTTTGTGTGTGTGTGTGAGCGATGTGTGTGTGTGTTCACATTATTATTCCATATGCTCCAAAATTACATATCGGGGAAATATCAGCTATAGAATGCGACAGTATTATTCTGCACGTCAGCAATATCAATGTCGAACAGCAGCAAGGACAGAGCCGGACTAACCAATGAATTCTAAACAGTGTGTAAGTGTGTGTGTGCCCTTACACCCTCTCCTTGTAAGCACACATACTGTATATTTATACACAAAGTGGAAACAGGATAGGTCTATCTTTCCTCCTCTGCATGATCAAAGCCTGCGAACTCCATGTGGCTAAAGGAAAGAGGTTTAAGTGTGCCTGAGCCGTATTACATCCACGGATTTGCACATGTATGACAAACTTTGCGGGGAAAAATCTGATTTTGAGACGTGAAACGGCAGGGAAAACTAATGCTATTATGGCTACATTCTACGTTAAGCCTCTTACGGTGCTGGGACACACCTCACATACGAGGCCTCTCACCAGAAAAAAAAAAATCTAATCCACGTGCGGGAAACGTGTTCGGTGATCAAACGCACTACAAACCTCCACCAATATGAAATGTTACAGCTTCAAATCCACAGTAACTAATCTTGTTACCTTGCTTCTCTACTTTCAGGGAGCAGCCAGCAGTTTTAAGAAACACACTCGCCTCCAGATGGATCTAAATTTGGTGCTCAGATAATGTTAGGACTTCATGTAAAACCTCTCTCTCCCACACACACACACACACACACACACACACACACACAATAATATATACAGTACAGCATACAGTCTGTGACGGCATGGTGGTGTAGTGGTTAGCACTGTGTCCTCACACCTCCAAGGACAAGGATTCGATTCCCACTTCGGGTCTGTGTAAGTGGATTTTGTGTCTTCATCTCGTGCTTGGTGGGTTTCCTCTGGGTTTTTCTGGTTTCGTCCCACAGTCCAAAGACATGCAGATTAGGCTGAATGGCATTCCAAAATATCCCGTAGTGTATACCCTGTATAAGCGGTATAGACGATGAATGAATACAGTATATGGTATTTTGTCTGCTCTGAAGCTCCAGATGCCCTTGAAGGTTCAACGTGTTGTCTGTTCCGTGTTGCTTTTCAGTACCACCACTGTTGTGTCTCATGTAGATTGATTATGTTACCATAGGCTTCGTGTCCGCTCATCAACAAACTTATGAAGACATTTCACATTAGGCATGATTGATGCACGTGGCCGTATGTATCTACATGGTTTGTGAGTCGCAATTAAACACAACAAAGGAAGAGAATGATGAAGTCATCCTTGTCTCTATACCTAATATTACTGATATTTTAGAAATATAACACTTGCCTTTAGCTGATTTTATCAACTACGGGGTTGTAAGTCAGAGGATGAGTCTAAACAGCAATGAGTTCCTTATCTGAATACATTCATGCCCGGATATGCTCTAGGTTCCCTGGTACACAACCAGTTCAAGTGGACTTGTGCACAGTTCCTGAGACTGGAGCGATTGTGTTCTCACTGATCAAAATAAGCCAGACTTTGGGGTCAAGTGTTCTCAGAAACGATCGCAGGGTCCTGATGTGAAAATGCCCTAAAACTGCTAATTGGATGTAGTATGTATCATTGGATGTGTCTCCTGTACGTCCTCTCCGAGCGCATCCAGTTCCTCCCCAGACAGCCCTTTATGTTCTTTTATGTTGTTTATTAAGGGAGACTGAATCAGGAAAGTAAATAACATTTCTAATCACATTCTAATTAGCATTACCTTGTCAGACAACTCGTCTGAGCTTGTTCAATAATACTAACGCTAATCCGTCAATCCCAGCATTCGGCTTAGTGAATTTCTCAATAAGTGTTTTCTATTATACTCAATTATAACTGTCGATTACTTTCACAGCAATTAAAACACCGTATATATATATATATATATATATATATATATATATATATATATATATATATATTTTTTTTTTTTTTTTTTTTTTTTTTGTCCAGTCCAGGAACAAGTGCCCCCCCCCCCCTCTCAAGCTGCTTTTCTTTCAAAGGCAACACAAGGGTGCAGGTCTTAAACAAAGCGAGTGCAGATGCCTATTGACGGCATGAGCTAAGAGGAGAAAAACGGTTGCCTGCAGTGCCAGCAGGTTGCCAGGATTAAAACATGAAAATAAGCCTTTGATCCTGAATAAAGATAATAGAGATGTGCTTAATACACACTCACACGCTCTGTGTCTCTGCCTTTCTCAGACACTTGCCTGATTAATTTGAGTCTGAATGGTTATGTTAAATAGCATGAGGTGACAAGGTGCCTGCCAAATCCTGCTCTTGACATGCTGTAATTCTTTTTTAGAGACTTCGCCGTGGCTGTTCGGTCATGCAGAAAGACCTCAGCTCATCTATAGGGCAGGAAAAATAATTAGTATGTAAATACGGGCTGGATGGAGGGCAGGGCTTAAATGAAGTCTGAGTAACACGAGCGATATATCTATAATGAAGTATGAAAATATTTCAAATGTTTTTAAAACGGAGCATGACTGGAATTTTTTTGTATATCTGATCTTAATTAAGGAAGATAATAAAGAAACATTGTTTAATAAACAAAAAGAAAATTCAATGTCGACATGAAGTTATATTTAAATTGATATTTATTCAACATTAATGGAAGGAGTCTCCAGTCCGAGTGCTCTTTAACAGTTAGTACTGTATGTCTACATGACAGAGACGTTTATGCTTACCAGCTTCTCAGTAACACACTTTATAAACTTTATAACTGACCACTTACTGTAGTGCATTGGGGCAAAAAACACAGGCTGGTAAGGGGATGATGATTTACAGCCATTATAATAAGAAGTTGTTGACGTTTAAATCAAACGGAGACATTCTTTTAAACAAAACATAAAGGCGGTTGACTTTGATGAAGCTAATGGAGAAGTCAAGTACAGTATGGTTTAAAGAAAAAGGCCGGATGTCTGTGAATGACGATCCCAGAGCCCACTGCAGTCATTTCCATGAACATTCAGTGACTGGAATGCCTGATCCTTGGAATTCGACGCATAGCTTATTGCCTAAGAGACGCATCTGTGAGCGGTACACACATTCATTCCCCAAAACCACTTGCGCATTACAGAGACTCGACTAGAAGTTAATGCTACATCCCCCATACAGTACTGATCTCACTCCAAGACATGTCCACATGTGTGGACCATTAAAGGAGTTCCTGGGAGGCCAACATTTTAGACGTGTAATACTATTTCAATTAAACATTACAGACATTGTATAACTATTTATCTAAACCTTTTAGTTATGTTTATTCTGCATTGTGATTTTAATGCATATTCATCAATACCAAAGAAGCCTAGTTAAAAAAAATAGTTTTATGATATTCAATAGGTTCTAGTGTAAATAAAATGTTTATACGTCCAGCTGTTAATAAACTAGCATTATGAATTATACAAAATGTTTCAAACATCTTTTTATCATTAATTTATTCATCGTTTATACCGCTTATCCTGTGCACATGGGCATGGAGAGAACTGGAGCCTGTCCAAGGAGACTTTGGGCATGAGGCGGGTACATCCAGGACATTGTGCCAATCCATCGCAGGCAGGGCACACACATACACCCCCGCACACACACACACTACGGGCAATTTGGAATCTCCAATTAACCTCTGTATGAAGAAACTCACCAGCATGCAAACTCCACACTTACAGAAGAATTTAACAATCGGCAGTGGAGGTGCGAGGCCTCAGTGCTCACCACTACGCCACTGAAAATATATTTTATCTTTTACATTATTTCAAATATGTCAACTACTTTTGTTCAAATCTAAATGCATTACAACAATTTGTGTATTTTGCTTTCAAGTGCATCATACTGTATACACACTGCAAATGTACAGTATTCATCATACAGTACATATAGATTGAATAAAACTAAAGTTTCTCATATTTCTTCTGCTTTCTGTTACAGATACCGTGGGACATATACGGTTACAGCAGATGAGTTTATTAATAGAAAAATAAAAATGAGTTTATTAATAGAAAATAAAGAGAAATTTTAAACAATTTGCTGAAACCCAACGGGAGCAGTCTCTTCAGAACGTGGTGTGTGATGCGAATAAAAGCTAAAAGCTATTAGTCTTCAGCTTAAAAGGCTAATTCATTTGTTGAATCATTGTTGTGTAAATTATAATTAACTGACATCACTTTGTATATTTCTCGCTTTATTTTTCTCCTTTTCTAATCGCCGATTATCTGCATCTTGTTTACAGTCAGTGTGCTCTGTGGATTTTTCTGTTTTTCTTTCTTTCTGTCTTTTTTCATTTTTTTTTTTTTTTTGCCTGAACATGGCTGAATAAACAAAATGGATGTCGAGAAGCACTTAATTATGTTAATCTCGGTCTCTGGAGAGAGAGAAACAAACATTTGTTGCACTCATCACGAGAAGGTGACACGGTTAGACTGCGATCTTTTCGTGCTAACAAACTTGAGAATCGATAATTGTGTCCTGCGGTGCTTTTTGCCATCAAACGTGCTTAGTTTTTTTTTTTGGTGGCTGTTATACAGCAAATACGGCGTCACAGATGCAAACACAATGCTAATCCAGATTTCCTGGAATAATGAGATTTGGGGTGGATTATGATGGGCACCCTAGCGAGCTTCACCAACAACGGGTTTGAGCCAGTAGTGGACCACGCCAAAAATCTGCTCTGTGAAGGGAAAAAAAATATCCCAGTTCTAAAAAAAAAAAAAAAAAAAAAAAACCAGCGTGGCTAATCCTATTTGAGACACTTGACTGGCAGAGCTAATTACGGCGTTGGGGGCATCGGCTGACACACAGGGACCACTGAGGCAGACCAAAATGCAGAAGAGAGACAGCTGGAAGAACCCGATCTGAGACGGCTGTGTGTTTTAATGGAGGACCATGGGAATGCTAATTTGGCTAATACTTGCTAATTCTTGATAGCGTACATCTCAATACTTTGCGGCTCAGCTTGACTTGTGAAGTTTCTCAGTGTGACATTTTTTCCCATGTGTGTGTGCGTTTGGACGAGACGACACACAGGAGTATCGTTAGCCGATCAGCTAGCGTGATTGTTCAGCCAGCGCAGTAGCGGCTAATTGTCTCATCTCAATGCTAGTTCAGCCTATTCAAAATGCAGAAGGGTCTCATGCTGCGTCTGCTTTGTTTTCTGAGAGATTGATGATTGTCCTTCGCGGCCACACACACACACACACACACACACACACACATATGGAACGGTTCTCTGCTCGTAGTGTTCCTCCACTGAAGTGTAATAACGGGATGGAGAACATAATGCAGTCTTTACACACACCGATGCGATTAGCTTGTTTGTGCTAGTCAACGTGAGCATTCACAGGCATCTGCACAAGAGCACGTCTCAGCTTCTATGCAATTTCCATTATGCGCCTCTGAGAGGTTTCTTTTCCTTTTTTTTCCCTGGTTTTGTTGTTTTGAGCGTGTCTCTTTGCATCTCTCTTTCATTGCATTCTGTTAAATGAATTTTCATGCTCGTTGACTGCGCCGCACTCACAAAAATAACAACCATTCACAGCATCTGTTGCTAGAACAAGGGCACACACACACAAACGCTTTCACACACATACACTTACACACACATTTCAATCTTTTACTGCAGAAGAATAAATTAACCAGCTTAGAATTAAATAGAATACGAGCGGTATTTCATGTGATGTACAGTACGTAGGTATAAATTCTTCCTTTTTTCGAACAACAAAGAAAGGTTTTTATTTTTTTTTTCTAGCAGCCTGAATCCAAACTGTTAAAAAGGAATGTCAAAAAGAAACAAACACAAATGCTTATAATTTACCTACAACTAATATATTTGGAGTCAGTGATTGAGAGGACTTTAATTGTCTTATGCATTGAAATGATAACATTTTCAAATATGTAGATGAAATTCCAGTTAAGATTATAATAGAAAAAATCCTTCATTAAGAGCATATTTCTGAAAAAAAAAAACATCACAGCATTTGGTTCATCCCAGGTCATCGTAGTGAGAGTTTACCTTGAAAAATAATTCATTCAAATCCTTTTAGTTTTATGTGTTTAATCATGTATAGAATGAAAAGCTCATTTACTGAGCGTGAACATACTCACCCTCATGAAATATTTCTCAATTCATTATGAAAAATTCCAAAAGTCTCACCTCCAACAGTAAGTTGAAATTTTTTTCATTTTTCTTTCTTTATGTCTGATATTGTGGTGTCAAGGCCATACTGCAAAGAATGCTTGCATCTTACTGTAGGTAGTGAAATTTTTGCTTTAAAACTTAGTAACTAAGCTAAGTAAACAAGCTTTAAATAACACTTAAAATTCATGCTTATTTCATAATGTATTAACATAGAACCAAAGTTATTTTTTCAATAAATTAACCCTTTTTTCATCCCAATGTTGAAAAATGACTTATAAAGTTGGAAAATTACGTTAAAATAAATACAAGTTTTAAAAGCTAAATTGTAGAATAATATATCTACAATTTCTTAATATAAAAGATTGCAACTAAACAAATTTAAGATTGTTAAACCTAGTTTTGTGGATACATTTCTATTAGCAGATCATTTTGTTGCTTTCCAGAAATAAGTGATTCAAATTAGGGAAATTTTCTGCCAATAGAGCAAGAAATGTATGCATAAAAATTTACCCTGTATTTGGTGTGTTGTAATTTCACTTTATGTGATTGTAGATAATTTGACTCGATACCAGATATGTTCACTTGCTAAGATGCCATTATTTGCAGTTTTAATAGCACCATAATTAATTCACATGAATCATTCACAGTTCACTCAGAGAACGCTAATCAAGTTTTTCATACGTTCCTTCCAAATCTAGCAGTTTTCTGTCAACAGCGTGTTCTCAGCTTGTCCTCGGGAACCCTGAAAATTGACCCTCTCTGTTATGAGCTTGATAATTGCCTGCTGAGTGGAATCAGGTGTGTTATAACACAGAACTACACATAAAAAACTTCTTCAATTTGAGCGTCCAAAATACAATTTAGGACAAAGATAGTGAAAATAGAGTTTCACATCAAAATGTTAATTGAAGCAATTGTGTATGTGCTACCAGATTTAAAATAATAAAATATTTTAGCAAAAAAAACGAGAAAAAAATCATCAAAAGAAAATAATAACTAGGTGGAATAATAGGCAAAATATTAATATATACACACAATCATTCAAAATCTACAAAACATTATGCTGAGTATTGTACAGATAATACTAATGTTAAACCTTTTTAACTGTGTGACCGTTGATACAAAGTTTTCTGTAAGGAGAAATTCAATCTTCATTAAATTAACTTTGGGTAAACTGCGTAAGTTCCCTAGTGACTTTCGTTCATTTTGATCGGGTTCATTTCAGGTCTGCCCGAGTACATCCTCCAGCCACTGGGGCCTGTACAAGTGCAGTCTCACTGAAGGTCCCAACCCTGGATTAAGTGGACAGGTTTGTGTCAGAAAGGGTCAAACACTCTCAATCAAATACCTGACAATCCCCTGTGGCACCCCCTAATGGGAGCAGCTAAAAGAGGAACAACAACAACAACAACATCGACAAACTGCTTTGCTATAAGATGGATGAACCACTTGCCACTTGGTAACAGTGATTTTTGCTCCACATCAGAAGCCATAACACCAACCCATTGTCGATTATTTCCTTATAACAGCATGACATGATGGGTTCTCCTCCTCATTCCAGAAGTCATTAGTAGTTAATAGTAGTTATTTTGCCGTTAATGTAGTACTGTTTATTCTTGCATCTCTACCTATGAGTAATCCAAACATACGTATGAGTCCAAAATTGGATTTACTGAAATATAGCTTATATTAAATTTTGACATCTTACAGCATAATATGTCACCTTCATTTGTTCCTTTCAGAGTGCACATGGGCCTGCCTACAGCTTTAAACAACAATCTGCTGCTTGAGCAAGTGCTTCTGGATAAACATGTTCACTTTGTGTATCAATCATTGCATATCTTAGAGCATATAATACAGCCAAGGTGGATTAGGTCAATACACACACACACACACACACACAACATGACGTGTTCAATATGCATGTTAGTGGAGACACAGTGATAGATGATGTTTGCCAGCAACATATCCAACAGTTGCTATCCCTCAGGAAAGATCAAGTGTGTGAGTGTGTATATGTGTGCGTGTGAATGTGTGGAGGGTCGTTCACTTCAAATCATATCATGTTGGACTTCAGCAGGTTGTTGAGACATAAATTTCCTCTGTACTGTCTTCTTCTCTCCCCCTCTCTCTGTCTCTCTCACTCTTTCCCCCCTCAAGTGCCCCAGTCCCTGTCTCTGCACATTTGTCATATCCGTCACACAGAAACACATCAAAGGGAACATACACATTTCCCGGCAATGTTATAACACCAAATTCGTCTTCCTACCTCGTGTCTTCTCGGGCGGCCAACACAGACATCTCACATCACGTCCCGGCACCTGCTCTGACACATCCCGTACAGTTCTACACACGAACGTGACATTTTTTCATTACACACAATGCAACTTTCTTTCCTACTGTTTTACACAGGCTTGCTTTATGCCTAGCTAATGGGCCCCAGGCTAACACGGCAGATCTCATTAGCGTGCAACATGTAAGATCACCTAGAGCAGTCTGAGCTGAACAAATTAACCAGGTGCATACTTTTTCCAGAGCTCCTCATCCCGGGGAGGGGTTGAATCTATAAATAAGGAGACGAGCAAAGGCCAAATGAGCATTGACTTTACGGCCTGTCTAGTACAGGTATTGTTATAATGTTACTGTGTGCGATTTTGTTAGTTGTTCGTGTATTTTTTTCCTACCACATGAACATGAGCAGATAATTATATCTGTATGTGATTTACAGAAGGAAGAGACAGATTTCTAGTTCATTTCGACATCCTGGCCTGAAGATGCTGTTGCTTAGCTAAATAAATGCTCTAACGCTGAAGTAGATCATCAAATTTAAAGCAGAGCGGTGATGAAAATGAGGCGTAATGTTAACAAATGTGTAGGTCAAGTAAAGTCAAAAGGCAGACAGGTTATCCTCAATTTCTGCACAAAGTAAAACACTTTAATGAACACGATCCAAGCTGGATACTTACTGTACAAGTTCGGATAGAAAAAGTGCATTTTCGTTACAAACGCTGCTGGAGGAGTTATTTTTAGGAGTGGCAGGGAACGTCTGTAGTCAAGATGAGGGTGAGGGTTCCCTCTTTCTTACTATGTCACAGAATCCTCATTAAAATCTTCTAAAAATAGGATCTCAGAGGTTTCTGAGGCCATCCTTGTAAACATACTTGCATCGGCCATCTTTCAGCAATGAGATACAGTAATAATCTTGGTATCAAACTCAAACATACAATAAAAACAAAACATGACCAATTTGATGTGATTTGTCACGTGCACTAGCGCTCAAAAAATTGGGGATGAATTTAAAATTTCTTTGTTTTTTTTTAGTGATTTATTTTCTACATTCTTCAACAATACTGGGGATTTCAAAACTATGAAGTTATGTAACAACACGAACTACATTCAGTTGTTATTTAAGACACAGAGGTCGGCCTTTCTGGAGCAGTTCTTGGAAGAACAGAATTGTCAAGTACATTTGCAACAGCCATCAAGCACCGTGATGAAACTGGCTCTCATGAAGACCATCCCAGGGAAGCAAGACTAAAACAAGACCAAGACCAAAAGCAAGTGTTGAGCATTAGTGTATATCTTATTTTGAATCAATGTGTCAATCCGTTTAGCCTCACCATAAGATGTCTATTATTGGATATTTACAAAGAAATTAACACTTTTGTTCATTCGCTACCTAAACACACCCATCTAGTTGAATGTTCCACAAGAAGTCACATCCTGTGAATTTCCTAAAGATCACATGGTAAAGAAAACTACATTGCCCCATTCAATTTAATTCACATCAGCTTTAATTCTACAGTAATCTCTCAAATCAAGCATTAGCTAGCACAGTATACACTGCTAATAGTTAACCAGCATGATAC
This sequence comes from Channallabes apus, assembly GCA_030522415.1. Classification (NCBI taxonomy): domain Eukaryota; kingdom Metazoa; phylum Chordata; class Actinopteri; order Siluriformes; family Clariidae; genus Channallabes; species Channallabes apus. The sequence continues at coordinate 4,102,615 of CM060113.1, read as the reverse complement.
AAACTCTAGCATGTTTTAGTGGCTAGAATCCTTAAATAATAAAGCTACTGTAAGAAGCAATAGCCAACTTAATAGGATATTAATATCTTACAGTACAGTGAGCTATTTATACAGTGAGCTATTTAGTCAAGTGCACTAAAATATAATGGATTAAGAAAAACAAACATGAATGGATATGATTATACTGTATGTTATTTAATAATTTTGTCAAATTGTTGATCTGTGTTTTAGGGACAAGTTTTGCACTCAGTCGTTGTGTATTTCCATGAAATGTGAAAGATATTAAATCCTAGCTAGGTTTTTTTCTTTTTTTTATTTCTCTTCATACTATATCAATGTGTTCACCACAAAATGAGATTCGTCCATTTTAACAGACTTTAGCCAGGACTACTGTTAGAGGATATGTTTTTGCTTGCTTTCATTTTGAATCGCAATGATGGTAAAAAGCTAAATCTGGCAAAGTATGTAAAAATTGCTTTGGTTATACAGTATAGATACGAATTTGGATTTTTCAAATCCACCATCTACTGTTTCATCACAATGGATAAATCAGGCTGCAGGTGTGTTTGTGTTAATGTAAATATGCAATTTAGTACCAATATTAGTGTTGATTGAATTTGATTTAAAAAAAATAAATAAAAACTGTCTCAGGATTTGATTGTGATTAAGTGTCACCGGCAGCACACTGAAAAAAGAAAATAAAATTATTTTGATGGATGGAAAGAATATTACGGATTATAAGAAATAGTGAAAAGCAAACTTAAAGTTCAATTTACCACATGATCAGCTTCTTCTTTTATACCGCATCTGTAGATGACAGCACCTTATTACAGATGTCCATGACTGCTGGAGAAACTGCAATAGCAAGTACATCCTTTTTTCTTCAGCATTCTTATAAAGTCCTTCAAGAGCTTGTGCTTCACAACAGCCCCTATTTTGCTCAGCTGTTTGTTTTTCTTCACTAATCATGTTATGTGACTGGCAGGAGGTTGGCTCTTTATGGATGTGTCTCATGTGTTTCAGCTATGCAATGAGGTTGTTCACTGTCATGTTTTGCCAAGAAATCATGTTCTATGCTGAACAAGTTATAAAAAGAAGGATATTTAGAGATTTTCAAATTATGTGTTTTTTTTTAAACAACCTTGTGTGCCTGAGGAAAATAATTAATCAGAATTAGTAAAAGTCAACCTTCAAACATTTAATCATAAGCTAGCTACAGTATGTATATATTATGTGGTCTGAAAAGATTACAACTTTTTTTATTATTATTATTATTAGTAGTAGTAATAGTAATAGTATAATAAATAAATGAATAACTGCCAGTCAGATCACTCCTTGAGATCACTTATCATTTATTTATTTATTTATTTATTATTTCTTTATTTTTAATCTACTTGGGTATCTATGAATAAAACATTAGAATACCAGGTACAAAAGGCTTTGTCCTAAAGCCCATCCTGTAGATTTGTCCATGGAAGTCCTATAATAAATCCACAGTATCCACAACAGTAGAGAGTTTACAGCGATGGCTATTGGATCTCACTTTTCCTGTCACATTTGTTAAATTTATACTTGTTAAGGAAGAAGTCTCCTAATTACTTTAAAAAATATAGGGTTATGGAAAAATGTAGTGTTTGAAAATGTAGTGATGTAGGAAGCAGATTTTTTTTAGCATGAAATGTAGTGAGTAAAAGTAATTTTCAGCACTATGAGTTCACATTTCAGTGCTAAGCAGTTATTGCCCAAAGGGAACTATCTAGGCTCTGCCCAGCATCACTCGGCATTCTATTCAGAATAAAAACCTCCCTACTGAGACACGAGCCATTTCTTCAGTCCCATAGCATTTCTTCTAAAACACACTTATACTTTCCAAACATTTGTGCAGCATGACAAGAGAAATTACAGCTTATACTACAGCTCTGAGCCCCAACTGACCTTTTAACCAGAAGGCAGTGGTGGGGTATTGTGCTGTAGCAGTTGATAACACATTGATCGCTATAATTTCTGCAAATAGAATTGTTTGCTCGTTGAATATTAATGGTATAGGATTTTAATAAAAACTTATAGTTATCTATCTATCTATCTATCTATCTATCTATCTATCTATCTATCTATCTATCTATCTATCTATCTAAGAGACATCAGAGAAATTTCATTCATTCGTCTCATTATTATCTGCACATTTTTCTCACACATCCACACTTCCAATTATTTTCTTTTCTATAATTATTATTATTATTTGTTCTTATTTATTTATTTTCTATTATAATTTTATTTATTTATTTATTACTTTATATATAATTATTCTATATATATATATATATATATATATATATATATATATATATATATAATTATTATTATTATTATTATTATATATATATATATTTTTTTTTTTTTGTTAAATTTCTTAAATTTTTGTGAAGCTGCTTTGAGACAATGACCATTGTTAAAAGCGCTATATAAATAAAATTGAATTGAATTGAATTGAACATCAGGGATGGGAATCTTCAGGGCTCATCCTATACAATATTATAATGTTATTTAGTTACCAATTTGATTTGAATTGTAATTCTGTAATTATTATGATTATATATATGATTATATTAGATGTGCCCGTGACTTATTTCACATGTAATTTAATTGCATACTCATAAGCATGTATTAAAAAATGTACAGCAGCATCTGTTGAATTTTGAGATGAACTAATGATATTTTCAAGGTAGATTTTTTTTATTATACTAAATGTACCTGCGACTTTGTTCGCGTAGAATTTAATAGCACACTCATAAGAGCATTAAAAAAAAATTCACAACGCCATCTGTTGAATTTTGAGATGAACTAAAATTTTTACGTGTTACCGTGAAGTATGAAGAATGTGTGTGAGATCACGTTTAATTAAGTAGATTTCAATTACACACTCATAAGTGCGTGTTAAAAAAATGTACAGCGCCATCTGTTAAAAATATGAGATGAATTAATGATTTTTCAAGGTCAATACTTTTTTTTTTATGATATAATGCTTTTTCTATTAAAATTTCAAGGTAGCATTTCTTCTCTTCCCATGAGCTGATTGCAATGAAACAACGCCAATATGTCACCTCAAGCTCAGTCAAACACATCTGTGAAAAATTCTTAAAATTCTTTCAGTAGTTTTTACATGATATATGAACAAACAAACAGACAGACAAAAATTCCCCCAAAAAAAACATGTTGACGTGTTGTATTACTTGTGTTGCTATGCCACTCCCCCAAATACTTAAACTTTAAAGTTTTATATATACTATATATGTACAATTCTGTGTGAATGTGTGTGTGTGTGTGTGTGTGTGTGTGTGTGCCCTGCGATGGATTGGCACGCTGTCCAGGGTGTTCCCTGCCTAGTGCCCTGAGTCTCCTGGGATAGGCTCCAGGTCCCCGCGACCCTAAATACAGGATAAAGCGGTATAGAAGATGAGATGTACAATTCATTTTATTTTGTTACGTTAAAAGAAATTGGCAAATTGTTCAGTCGTCCCACACAGGATGTTGTGCTGCCTTCCAATGTACGAAAAGATTAAGAAAAAAAATCCTGCAACATTTTATCATCTGAAATTCAAACAAATATATTTAAAATATTTTTATGGTGATTTTGGAATCAGTGTGGCAATATATACCTAAATCATTTTCTTTGTTTTACAATGTACATGAATAAAAATAATTCAATTCAATTAAATTTTATTTGTATAGCGCTTTTAACAATTGATATTGTCTCAAAACAGCTTTGTATAGAATGTGAATGTGTATGAATCAAAATGGTCAGATAGTCCCTGGTGAGCAAACCGCGGGCGACAGTGGCAAGGAAAAACTCCCTGAGATGGTAATAGGAAGAAACATTGAGAGGAACCAGACTCAACAGGGAACCCATCCTCATCTGGGTGAAACAGATAGCAGGAAATGATCTGCATTTATACAGTGTGTTAGGTGGCAGCAGTTCAGCTATAATAGTTGATGTTAATTGATGTTAAAATGGAGTCCAGGTAGTTATTGGAGACTCAGATAGACTTGTAGAAAGTTTCGAATTGTAGAAAAAATCGAATTTTCAAGTCCTCAGAGAAACAGCTGCTAACACCAGTCGAGGCCAGAACCGTCTTCTAAGTAGAGAGAATCATCCCCAGACACCAGACGCATCCCAAAGAGACACACAGGGCATCCATGTGACGAGACCTCCAACCAGAAGCGGGGCACCAGGATGGATCAGACAGGTCCGGAGGGCAGAGGGAGTCTGGATCACTGGCAGCTCAGGAATGACATGTGTAGCTCGACAGAGAGAGAGAGAGAAAGAGTGAAAGGAGGAGACAGGGGGAGAGAGGGAAGAGAAAGAGGGGGAGAAAGAGAAGAAGAGGAGAGATGGCAGTTAGGTATGGTCACAGTCACATAATGTATAATGTGAATGTATATTTACTGTAGAGTGCAAGCAGGGACTCCGGCAGGACTAACTATGACAGCACAACTAAAAGGGAGAGCCAGAAGGAAACACAAACATGAGGGCTCCCTGAGATGTAAAGCACACAATCACCTCACCGTCAACAAACCTGAGTGATTAAATGAGAGTGAGGAAGACAGCATCTAAACATACCAGTTCACCATAATACTCTACGTCCATGAGTCCCCCAGATCTGCTCCTTTACCTTATGGAAAATCTATTTATAAAAATGCTTGGCTAAATAAATAGGTTTTGAGCCTAGACTTAAACACTGAGACTGTGTCTGAGTCCCAAACACTATTTGGAAGACTATTCCATAATTTTGGGGCTTTGTAAGAAAAAGCTCTGCCCCCAGCTGTAGTTTTCATAATATGCGGTACTGAAAGCAGCCTGCATCCTTTGATCGAAGTAGGCATGGCGGATTGTAAGACACTAGCAGTTCGCTCAGACCATTTAATGCTTTATATGTCAAGAGTAGTATTTTAAAATCAATGCGAAATTTCACAGGGAGCCAATGCAGTGAAGATAGGATATGGGTGATGTGCTCATACAGTATCTTCTGGTTCTAGTGAGGACTCTCACTGCTGCATTCTGGACTAGCTGAAGGTTGTTTATGCACCTAACTGAACAACCAGACAGTAAGGCATTACAATAGTCCAACCTAGAAGGGATAAAAGCATGAACTAGTTTTTCTGCATCGTTTAGCGACAATATATTTCTTATCTTGGCAATATTTCTGAGGTGAAAGAATGCTATCCTGGTGATATTATCTACATGAGCTTCAAATGAAAGGCTGGAATCTATAATTACGCCGAGGTCTTTTACTTGTGCACTTGATGGAACAGAAAGGCCATCTAAAGTTAAGCTAGGTGTGATCTAAGATTTTACTCCTAGCTGTATGCGGCCCTATGACTAGAACTTCTGTCTTATCCGGATTAAGCAGAAGGAAGTTAATTAGCATCCAATTTCTTACAGTATGTCCTGCACACATTGCTCAACTTTAGTAAGATGTTTTTTCTCATCAGGTTTTGTTGAGACGTATAGCTGTGTGTCGTCAGCATAACAATGAAAACTAATACCATGCTTACGGATTATGTTGCCCAGAGGAAGCATGTAAAGGGAAAAAAGCAGTGGGCCTAAAACTGAACCCTGCGGAACGCCAAACTCCACTAGAGAACATGTAGAATAATCACCATTTAAGTCTACATACTGATAACGATCGGTCAAATAGGATCTGAGCCAGGAGAGGGCTCTACCCTTAATTCCTACTACATTTTCTAATCTGTGAAGAAGAATAGCATGATCAATGGTGTCAAAAGCTGCACTGAGGTCGAGTAATACAAGCATAGTTACACAACCCTGATCAGAGGCCAATAGGAGGTCATTTACTACTTTAACGAGTGCTGTTTCTGTGCTGTGATGAGGCCTAAATCCTGACTGATACAGTTCATGTATGCCATTTCTATGTAGATATGAGCATAGCTGCTCTGCTACTATCTTTTCCAGAATCTTACAGATAAAGGGGAGGTTTGATATTGGCCTGTAATTGGACAGCTGACAGGGGTCGAGGTCAGGTTTCTTAATTATAGGTTTGATGACTGCTAATTTAAAAGATTTTGGAACATAATCAATGCTGAGTGAGGAATTAATTATTCTCAACAGCGGTTCTGATATTACTGGTAATATCTGTTTAAGAAAATGTGTCGGTATAGGATCTAATATACTGTACAGGTTGATGAATTTGCAGAAGAGATGAGTGAAATTAGTTCATTCTCTTCAAGAGGAGTAAAGTATTCTAGGTTCCGATCTGACATGGCTAGGTTAACATCTGTATCAATTACATTGTTCGGTTTCAAAGCCTCAATTTTATGCCTGATATTTACAATTTTATTATTAAAAAAGTTCATGAAGTCCTCACTATTGCATGATGTTGTTGTGGAGATTTCTGTAGTGGTCTTATTTCTGGTTAATTTGGCTACTGTATTAAATAAAAATCTAGGATTTTCTTCTATAAGAGTGGAGAGATACGTTGATCTAGCTACGCTAAGAGCTGTCCTATAGTTCAGGATGCTCTCTTTCCATGCTATTTGAAATACTAACAATTTAGTTTGACGCCATTCACGCGATAATTTCCGAGCGGTCTGTTTTAAAGTGCACGTGTGATCATTATACCAGGGAGCGAGTTTCTTATCTCTAATTATTTTTCTTTTAGCTGGAGCTACATTATCTAAGGTACAACGAAATTTCGACTCTAAATATTCAGTCGCCTGATCGAGTTCTGTGGGGTCAGACGGTGGCCTAATCAAAGTTGGTAACTCTGGGAGATTACTGATAAAACTCTGTGTGGTAGTTGATGTGAATGTACGTTTAATACGGTAGCGCGGTGCTGTGCGTACATTATCACTGTGGCACACTTGAATGGAGACAAGATAGTGATCTGAGATAATTTCAGACAGTGGAATTGTGAATACATTTCTTATAATTAATCCGAAGAATATTATTCAATGTAAAGTGTGACCTGCTTTATGAGTGGGTCCTACTACACACTGATTTATGCCTACTGAGTCCAGTATGGACATAAATGCTGTTATCAGAGGGTCTTCTGGATTCTCAAAATGAATCTTAAAATCTCCAGCAATTAACAATTTGTCTACAGAAATAACTAGGTTTGAGATGAAATCTGCAAATTCACTAAGAAATTCAGAATACGGTCCTGGAGGTCTGTAAATTATAATTATTGGAATCGACTGAGCTGACTTAATATACTTAAATACACTTATGTTACTATAAAGAATTTCAAATGAGTTAAATTTGTGTAGGCGGCACGGTGGTGTAGTGGTTAGCACTGTCGCCTTGCACCTCCAGGGTCTGGGTTCGATTCCCCGGCCAGGCTCGATTCCCGTCTCTGTGTGCATGGAGTTTGCATGTTCTCCCCGTGCTTGGTGGGTTTCCTCTGGGTACTCCGGTTTCCTCCCACAGTCCAAAGATATGCAGATTAGGCTAATTGGCATTCCCAAATTGCCCGTAGTGTGTGAGTGTGTGTATGTGTGTGCCCTGCGATGGATTGGCACCCTGTCCAGGGTGTACCCCGCCTAGTGCCCGAAGTCTCCTGGGATAGGCTCCATGTGGGATGCGACCCTGAACACAGGATTAAGCGGTATAGAAAATGAATGAATGAATGAATTAAATTTGTGTCCGTGTTGTTGTATGACAGTCCTAGCTTCAGATCAGAGGTGCAGGCTGCGCATTCAGTGTGATCCGAGTTTGTGGTCTTTATGTTAATTAAATTATTAAAACAAGACTTTCTGAGTCTTTTTACATTTTGCTTAGATCAGGGAACAGACACAATCTCAATATGGTGAACCCTGAGTGACGACTCTATGCAGCTAGCAGACGGTTGGTTTAGCCTGTCTGTATGCTCCCTGGCCTGGGCTCTGGATTGTCACCGATTAACTAGACCTCTACTGAGACTATGAGCTATACTACAGGAAATGAGAGCAGCACCTTCCCGAGTGGGAATTACACAGTCCCGCCCTAACAGGCCAGCTTTGCCCTCAAAGGTCTTCCAATTATCTATGTAGCCCACATTATTTTCGGAGCACCATCTGGACATCCAGCGGTTCAGCGACCATAACCTGCTGTAAGCTATGTCGCCACGGCTCATTGGGATGGGACCAGAGCATATTACGTCATCGGATATCGCCTTCGCTAATTTAAACACCTCTGTAAAGTTACTCTTACTAACCTCTGACTGACGAAGGCGTATATCATTAGCTCCAGCATGTACCACTATCTTAGAGAACCTGTGCTGTCCTAGAGCCCTATGATTACCTGCTATGTCCGGTGCTCTGGCTCCCGGGATACACCTAACCACTGCCGCTGTCGCCCCTAAAGGTCTAGCTAATTTCACGTGCCTCAGTATAGAGTCTCCTATAACCAGAGCTCTTTCAGGTTTCTCAGTGGGTGCAGCACTGAAGAGAGCAAACCTGTTGGACACGTGAAGCACAGAGGAGGTGTGCTCCGGTGGGCTAGCCTTAGCGTTAGCTTTGGCTGAACGAGTATGCCGCCGAGTCGTCACCCAGTCGCCCCGTTGTGAGGGCTCTAATGCCGGAGTCGGGGGCTGTTTATCTCCGCCTGCGGCACACAGACTGTCCGCTACAGGAATAACGCTGCTCTCACACTGTCTAACCCTCTCTAAAGTCTGGATGCGCTCCTCTAACGCTGATATCTTCTCCGTCAGAGTGCTCACTAACACACACCTATCACAAATAAAATTATCACTGCTATGACCGAGGAAGAATGTCTAAACATCCTGCACTCTACACACTGAACGAGCTGAACAGTAGACATTATAACGTACCTCTGTGTCGGAGTTTTAGTTGTTTGGAGCTGTATTCCGTTTGTTGTTCTTAGACGAGGAAACTCGCGCGTTCTCCGAAAATTGCAGAAAAAAAAGGCGAGGCCAAATAGTATGAAGATGTAAAAGCTAGTTGCTATTAATATTGTTATTGTATAAATGAAAAGGCTATGTAATTTACTGTAAACAAACGCGAAACTTTCACGACAACGATACAAAAACAGGAAGGAATAACCACAATTTACATAGGTATACTGTATATAGAAAACAATTTTAAGTTAAGTTATAGGATCCTTCCCCTGTTCTAGTATTTTTTATAATAAATGTAATTAAAATTTGTATTATATATTTTTAATATTATACAATATGCACCATACAAAACACTTACCTCAATTACTTATTATCTTTAATAAATGAATGTTGTTTAATTTATTACCTGCCTATAATTCAGTTGTTAAAAACCTTAATGTGTTATAATTTTTTAAACATACACTACATACACCTCAGATTAGAGGAGTTATGAAGTCTTTAAAGAGCAGAAGTGACCCCCAAAAAAGTGACCCCAAACTTTTGAACGGTAGTGTAAATACACACTGAAAAAAAACAACAACATCAAATTAAACATTACCTTTCCTATTTCACGTATGAATTTGTACCTTTAAAAAAAACTAAATAAATAAAGTTATCTGGGTAGGTGGTACTGTAGCATGGTGGCTTAGTGGTTAGCACAGTTACCTTGCACCTCAAGGGTCTGGGTTTGATTCCCAGCCAGTTTCGATTCCCACCTCTGTGTCCATGAAGTTTCCATGTACTGTACTCTGGTTTCCTCCACCAGCCCAAATGCATGTGTCTTGAGTGTGTGTATGTAAACTGAGATGGATTGGCACCCTGTCCAGGATGGTTGTTGGAATTGATGAAGTTCACACTTCTGCAACTTCGATCCAAGATTAGCCTCACCCACTTTCAAGACCTTGTTAATGAATTAAACAATTGCTAATATATGTATACAAGATTTTACTAAAATCTTACAATTTTTGTTACAATCTCAAGTCTCATGTGTATTTTAAATTGTACAAATTTTCAGCGCTTTTTTAAAAAAATTCCCTATAATATGAAATTTTCTCAAAAACCTAATCCTTTTAGCAGACTCCTTCATCTTACTCCTGCTTTGATCTTCGCTTACATGGGCTTGATTTAAGTTCTGCTGGCCTGCTTTGTTAAAAATAAACTTACAGAAGTATTAAATAATGTTGCAACATTCCTGCAATCACAAGGCAACCTGAGATACGTGATGCACAATCTTTATTTCTTTGAAGTAAAAATCCCAACAGTCCAAACTAAATTTTCTCGCTTCGCAATCCCTCGCTTGGTTGCCTGAGACGGTTAACCCTGTGAAAGGGCACAGAAGAAGTGAAACGAATGTGCAAGTGTTAGCTGGATCACACCGCCATGTGGATGTGTAGTGACAGCGGTAGGGCTGCGGGCTGCAGGTGACACACGGGCTCTCCGGAGAACAGACAGCTAGAAAAGGTAGGAGGAATATCGCAGTAATGAGGGCGAGAGCGAGGTGACTCTGTGTCTCTGGCAATTTCAAGACAAACACACACAAACACACAGAAGGTCACAACACACTTAGCCGTGAGAGGAAAACATACTGCGGATTGCCACCTTATCATCTGCAGAAATTGATTCCATGCTGCCGGTGAGAGAAGAGTCAAAATAAAGCACTCCGAACCATTAACATTGGAGTTAGGGCTCGAACCAACTTGACTTTGGAGAGGGTTTACACACTTTAAGCTGGAGTCTTTGATCATACAAGGGAAGAATATATATATATATATATATATATATATATATATATATATATATACAGTGGTGTGAAAAACTATTTGCCCCCCTCCTGATTTCTTATTCTTTTGCATGTTTGTCACACAAAATGTTTCTGATCATCAAACACATTTAACTATTAGTCAAAGATAACACAAGTAAACACAAAATGCAGTTTTTAAATGAGGGGTTTTATTATTTAGGCAGAAAAAAAATCCAAGCCTACATGGCCCTGTGTGAAAAAGTAATTGCCCCCTGAACCTAATAACTGGTTGGGCCACCCTTAGCAGCAATAACTGCAATCAAGCATTTGCGATAACTTGCAACGAGTCTTTTACAGCGCTCTGGAGGAATTTTGGCCCACTCATCTTTGCAGAATTGTTGTAATTCAGCTTTATTTGAGGGTTTTCTAGCATGAACCGCCTTTTTAAGGTCATGCCACAACATCTCAATAGGATTCAGGTCAGGATTTTTGACTAGGCCACTCCAAAGTCTTCATTTTGTTTTTCTTCAGCCATTCAGAGGTGGATTTGCTGGTGTGTTTTGGGTCATTGTCCTGCTGCAGCAACCAAGATCGCTTCAGCTTGAGTTGACGAACAGATGGCCGGACATTCTCCTTCAGGATTTTTTGGTAGACAGTAGAATTCATGGTTCCATCTATCACAGCAAGCCTTCCAGGTCCTGAAGCAGCAAAACAACCCCAGACCATCACACTACCACCACCATATTTTACTGTTGGTATGATGTTCTTTTTCTGAAATGCTGTGTTACTTTTACGCCAGATGTAATGGGACACGCACCTTCCAAAAAGTTCAACTTTTGTCTCGTCGGTCCACAAGGTATTTTCCCAAAAGTCTTGGCAATCATTGAGATGTTTTTAAGCAAAATTGAGACGAGCCTTAACGTTCTTTTTGCTTAAAAGTGGTTTGTGCCTTGGAAATCTGCCATGCAGGCCGTTTTTGCCCAGTCTCTTTCTTATGGTGGAGTCGTGAACACTGACCTTAATTGAGGCAAGTGAGGCCTGCAGTTCTTTAGATGTTGTCCTGGGGTCTTTTGTGGCCTCTCGGATGAGTTGTCTCTGCGCTCTTGGGGTAATTTTGGTCAGCCGGCCACTCCTGGGAAGGTTCACCATGTTCCATGTTTTTGCCATTTGTGGATAATGGCTCTCACTGTGGTTCGCTGGAGTCCCAAAGCTTTAGAAATGGCTTTATAACCTTTACCAGACTGATAGATCTCAATTACTTTTGTTCTCATTTGTTCCTGAATTTCTTTGGATCTTGGCATGATGTCTAGCTTTTGAGGTGCTTTTGGTCTACTTCTCTGTGTCAGGTAGCTCCTATTTAAGTGATTTCTTGATTGAAACACGTGTGGCAGTAATCAGGCCTGGGGGTGACTACAGAAATTGAACTCGGGTGTGATAAACCACAGTTAAGTTATTTTTTAACAAGGGGGGCAATCACTTTTTCACACAGGGCCATGTAGATTTGGAGTTTTTTTCTCCCTTAATAACGTAAACCTTCATTTAAAAACTGCATTTTGTCTGCATCTTTGACTAATACTTAACGGTTTTTGATGAGCAGAAACATTTAAGTGTGACAAACATGCAAAAGAATAAGAAATCAGGAAGGGGGCAAATAGTTTTTCACACCACTGTATATATATACTGTAATGCGTACAAGTTATAATCCATCACACCTTTGAAACAGATCGGTGCGGGTCGCTGTACAGATATCGTGCTTATGGTTTGAAGGACAAACTACTCTCACAGCTCACTTTACGTGGAGCTCATAATTTATGCGTACAAATTTCAGCCTATCGATTTAAATACCCATTTTATCCAGAATCACTTTAGCCGATTTATCCGAGCATGGAATCAGTAATTACAGATACATCAGCTTTCATATGGTGGGGGAGGGGGATATTTATTTATTTATTTATTTATTTATTCATATATTAATTTTTAAACAACCATCCTGAATAGCTTGTATGAAGGTGTTTAGTCAGAGGTAGCCTTTCAGCCAGAATGCCAAGTCATGCTATACGGCGTCACTAATGCATCACGGCTCTTTTTCGCCGCGGTTCTGACTGTAATGATATGTAAATGGGAATTTCATTACAGTCATAAAGCTACACACACTATTGAGCTGCTGACACATGGCAAACGAGCTGCCATCAAAACTATGACAAAATATAGACACAGCACTGAGCTGAGAGAAGGTCAGCGGAAAGTAGAATAACTTTTTTTTTTTGTTTACCTGTCATACAGTACATACAAAAAGAAAAGTACACTAACACATTCATTTGCATGGGTGGACAAGTTTGTTTGTGTAGGTGTTCTAGGCTTTTTCATAATAATAATAATAATAATAATAATAATAATAATAATAGAGGCTAACTATTTTCTAACTCCATTACTGATGAAAACATAGTAATCGTTCATTTTATTTTTGGCTTATTATATTATAAAGTATAATATAAATCCAGTTTTCAAAAGGCAAGGTTTTAGACACTCATCATGCATTATATATGTACATCTCAAAATTTAACAACTTTATGACCTCTGGGATGTTTAAATCGCCTTTTTCTTGCTGTAAAAAAAAAGGAAACTAATGTTTTAATAACTTTCCTATTAGCATGCCTAGAGAGGAACATTTACATTACTGCCCGAATTGATTTATACAACAGAAATGGCCTTGAAGTCTTATTATGGCATGAAGTATGTAGGAAATTATGGATATGCTTTTCCCACACTACCCACGATGCCATTTAACTATCTGTTCGTGGTCATGCAGTAAGATTTAGCTCTTATTTTATCTCTCAGTAAAGAGATTGATGCGGCGCCGCGTTAGTCCATTCATCTTTCAAGCGTTCTTACTCAAATGAATCTGAGCACCTGCTGTCTATGCTGTACCTGCATTGCATTCTGGGATTTTGAGTCTAATATTTTCAATCACATCTCCACTACTTTAATGCAACATTCAACTCAAGGGTTTTTCATGAACTAACAAATAAATCCTGTGCTTGGAGAGAGTTGAATAACAACTTCTATAAAAATACAACAACCAACTAATCCATTTACATCACAAACTTTTTAATGTAATGCAAAGCAAATACTTCTGCGACAAATCACCTCTGACCTTCCCTCCTTGGCAGTTAGTAATAGTACAAATGTTCTGAATGTTCCATTTCTTTGTTGCTTTTGCGCCAGATAATCAGAAGCGGAGAATATTGATTATTTGGCTTTGAGGTGTTGGGACCTGGAGCGCAACAACACTGTGGACTGATTGGTGGTCCTCCAGGATTGGACTGAGGCACTGTACTCAGTTTGAATCGTTCCAGGGACTGGCACGGGTAACGTGATGTGTTGGCTGTACACGCTGTATGAAAAGCGGCCCTGGCCAACCTGACTGAATGAGCGAGCCTATTTAAACGGAGTATTTCTAAACCAAAGAGCAGCTGGGCTAAGAACTGAACCGAAGAGCCAACTACAGTGCACAAAACCTCCATCTGTCGATCCTTCTATTCCACCTTGCAGAAAAATATGCGAAGGGAAAAAACCCTTGGATTGGTCATGGGGAAGATCAGGTTACTGTTGGGCTCTGGACCTCATTACTCATTCTAACGAGCACTCATATGAGGAGAACACAGCTGCTAATACCGCCTTGTGATTGAAAATGTAGATGCGTGGCCTAATGCTGGTTGTAGCGTGGTGTCATTAGCAGTTTTAGCTTATTTATAAAAAAAAATTATCAGTGGGAAGCAAGGCAAGGAGATATAGGAAACTTTCAAAGCTTTTTAAATTCCGCTGCAAATTTCAAATAAATTATTTCACTCCAAAATACACTTGATACATAAAGAAACTGCCGTTATTATTATTATTAATATTATTATTATTATTATTGGTGGTGATGGTGGTGGTTTTCAAAAAGAGTCAGGCTGCAAATTATGACTATATTAAGATGACACTTATTTGTTTCTTTTTATGAACAATTACATTAATTCATTAATTAAATAATTAATTGATAAAATTAAACAACAACAATATAAAAGCACACCACAATTAACATACTAAAATATTTCAAATAAGAAAGAATTTTTTTTTTAAATATTTTAGAATGTTGATTGAGGTGTGTATTTCTGTAAGGGAAATTAATTTCTAATGTACACAAGTTTAATTTTTTCTTATTTATTACTTTATTTATTTATATAGGCATGTGTCTTAGTGGCTCAGCACTGTTGCTTCACACTAGGTACTGGGTTTAATTCTTGGGTCAGGTCTGTGTGCATGGAGTTTGCATGTTCTCCCTATGCTTGGTTGTTCCCTTTCAAAAGCTACACTCGATGCTGCGCTGAAAGCGCTATGGGAAAAGATTTCTCGTGACCGGTTGTGAAGCACGTGTGTGTCAAACACGCCAAATATTTTGGCATGTATAAACTCAGGCAGGTGACGTCCACCGATGAGGTGCACCTGGAGGTTATAAAAAGGCATGAACTGGAAACACCCTCAGATCATTTTCTCTTCAGGATCCGTCTTGTGGTGTGTGTGGTGTGCAAGCAGACCTTTCAGGGAAGTAAAAAAAATTATTTATTGATTTACTTACCACGGCTGATTCTCGCAGGAAATGCGTTCATCCGTGTGAGAGGAGTCTCCCGGATGGCGATTTCCACACTTATCGTGTCGAATGTTTGGGGGAAAAGCACACTGTCCTCGGGCTTGAGGGAGGATGTGAGCATTGCGATCTCCTCCCTATTATAGTCCTTCGCGCTCGGCTCGCCTTCTTTAAAATGGAACTACGAGCCGCAGCGCATTCCTGGGGCTCGCGTGTTGATTTGGCGGAAGTACAGCAGAGCGAGTTTTATCTTTCTCTTGCCCTTTCGCCGAATCGTGTGCCGTTGCTGCCTACTTCTCAAGCACGCTCCGGCGCCTCTTGTGAAGTAGCCGAAGAAATTTCCTCTCTCGCTTCCGCGGACTTGGAAACTGTCGCTTCCGAGCGCCCCTCCAGAAATGAGCAGGCGTATCAGGAGCTTTTAGTGGTAGTGACACGTGCTGTCGAGCGCTTACACCTCAAATGGCCACGGGAGCAAGACTCTCCCAAGCGGTCAAAACTAGTTGACAGGTTTCTGTCAGGTGGCCGGAGGGAGGAACCTCATTGGCGCTCCCTCCCCATCTTTGGTGATCTCCATGATGAATTAACCCGTTCATGGGAGAGACCTTATTCATCCTGTGTGTTTGTGCCAACGACATCGTATTCTAATGTCGTGGATGCAAATACACGTGGTTATTTGATGATGCTCCAGATAGAAGAGCCGCTTGTGGACTCTCTCCTGGGACATCATCCTCCCTGGAAAAGCCCACGCTCCCCTCCAAGCCGTGCAGATTGACATCTTCGCTGATGGGGAAGGCTTTTCAGGCAGCAGGTCAAGCTGGTTCTGCTCTGCACACCATGACGGTCTTGCAGGCATACCAGACTTACTTGCTAAACGACTGGAGCACCGGCGGGGTTGCTAATGAAGCAGCGAATTTAGTATTACGCCGAGCCACAGACTTGTCTCTTAGGGCAACCAAGCAGACGGCCCGTGCTATTGGCCGCTCCATGGCTGCCTTAGTGGTTAATCTGTGGCTTAATCTTACGGGCATCAAAGGGACCGCGCCTTCCTTCTTGATGCCCCTATCTCGCCTTCTGGACTGTTCGGTGACGCCATCACTACCGTCATGAACAAGTTTCGGGACGCAAAACTCCATGAGGAAGCCTTTGGTAGGTTCCTCCCCCACCATGCTCAACAGGCGGAACTGTCGGCCACCCAGTTCCGATCAGCTCTGGCCTTCCCGAGGCGTGAGGTGCAGAGGGAGAGTGTGGCAAGCCGAGCACCCCCTCGTAGGGACTGGGGTGGAGCTCGCCGCGCCGACTCTATTTCTGGCCCTGAAATACTCCCTCTAGCAGTCAAGAGGTTAACATGCCCTAGCGTGGACCACTACGGCAGTCTTGTGAATATTTCCAGGGCAGACTAAGACTAACATTCTAGAACATGGTGAAACATGCAGACCCAGTCCACTGCCGAACCGTTTCTGTGCTGGAGCTTCTGCAAGAAATTTGACCTCGGGCTTACGCCCTAGCACACTCAGAACATACGTAGCCACTTCTGGCCTACATCCTGACTGATGGGGCTTGGGGAAAGCACCCCGTAGTTGCCGGCTTTTTTGCGGGCCTCATCAGCCTTTCTTCTGTGCTTAGGCTTTGTCATTGGCCAGCTAGAGCTATTCTGCATCCTCACCCAACTACCTTTCGCAGTTGTTCTTGAAGCCTCTGTTCTCTGCCGTTACAGCTACGGAGCTGTAAGACTTCATTCACTGCGTCTAGTTCATGCTCTTCAAGATTTACAGTACACCACCGCACTGGCCAGTGGCGTAAATCAGAGCAGATTTCATACGTCATGGCCGCGGCCGAAGGGCAGCTGCCATTAGACGAGTCGGATTAGAGATGCTAGTGCCCTAGCCTATAAAGACAGAAGAAATCCTGATCCTCAGGATCTTTACATTCCAGGACATAGAACATGTAGACCCAGTCCACTGCCAAACTGTTTCAGTGCTGGAAGTTTCCGCAAAAAAAAAAAAAAAAAGAAAAAAAAAAGCCGTTCTGTACTCTTATCCAACTATCTTCCACAGCCGAAGCCTTCTGTCCGCCGCCATTAGCTCCAGAGCAACAAGTCTTCATTCGCTGTGTCCAGCTCATGCTCTTTGATTTACAGCGCACCTCTGCATTAAAGCCAGGGCCGTAAGTTAGAGCAGGGTTTCATATGTATAAGGGCTGCAATTGCTCTGGCAAGAGAGGTTTCCAAGTATGTCATGCGGCAGGTTGCCTTTCCGCAGGATATCTGTCAGGCTTCATAATCGTATGCCAGGCTCGCGGGTTCTCGAGACTGCATCACAGAATCATGTCTAGACTCCTTAGGGGTACTGTGCGCACACAACACAACCCTGGGGGTCCAGACACCGCAGCGCAGCATCGATTGTAGCTTTTGAAAGGGGCCGTCTTGGGTTACTTTGCTGTAACCCTGTTCCCTGAAAAAGCTGGAACGAGATGCTGCACTCCACACTGCATGCATGACTGGACATCCTTCAGACAAAATTGACCTGAGGGTGTTTCCAGTTCATGCCTTTATAACCTCCAGGTGCACCTCATCGGTTGACGTCACCTGCTTGAGGTTATACATGCCAAAATATTTGGCGTGTTTGACACACACGTGCTTCACAACCGGTCACGAGAAATCGTTTCCCATAGCGCTTTCAGCACAGCATCTCGTTCCCGCTTTTTCAGGGAACAGGGTTACAGCAAAGTAACCCGAGACGGTTTCCCCCAGGTTCTCCAGTTTCCTCCCACAGTCCAAAGACATGCAGATTAGGCTAACTGGTGTTTCCAGCTTGACCATGTGTGAATGTGCGTGTACCACAGTCATACAAAATGGGAATAAATACAATGGTCACCACTAGCCTTCATAGCCTCTGCTTTCTAGATAGATGGGTGGATGGATGGATTTATTTATTCATTTATCTGTTTATGTATTTATTTGCTTGTTTGTTTTCAAATTAACAGATTATAAATAAATAAACAAACAAACACATCTTATAAGTCTAATGTTACAAGAATAGGCAAAATAAATAACAGAATTTATAAGTGAAGTCTGGAATTGTTTGTTTATTATTTTTAAATATTGAGAATATTATGGATTGTGGATGTGTGTTTTCCTTCTTAATTGTTCTGCTTGGTTGTTATTTCATTTGTTTTAATACAATTGGAATTTTATGGAAAATAACATGTTTTGGCAATTATTGGAAAATTATAAGTTGCAAAAGTTCAAAAGACCACATGTCCTTGCTATCCTTGCACAGTCAATGTGCTACACTGCTTTTTCGCAATGCACTTAAACTTTTACCAGTGTATCATGTAATATTATTGAGTAAACCCACGTACTGTAGCAGAGGCACAATGGGTACTTAATAACCTTTCAAATAACATTTCAACACCTCTTCTGATGATGCTCAGTGGGCTGTATACCTGAGGAAAGCTTAATGTGTGGAACAAAGCAAAGCTAACCCCTGGGAGGCTAACACCTTCACTTAGTCGGCGTAGTAGTGAAGAATAGCTAGCTTCTTCACACAAATATTTTCAATCTGCTTTCTGAAAGCACATCACTGATGAAAGTATCGAAGGACTGCTATTTAAAGATGTAAAAGAATGCATGGCTCGAATCAAAAGAAAAGCCGAAACAACAAGAGAACAAGAGAAAAGATAAGTGGGTAGAAAAGGCGGAAATGGCTACTCTTGTAGCCGGTAATTGAGCACAACAGACTTGATGAAAATAACAAAGCCAAATAGGCCTAAACTCAAATGCCAGCACATAAAGGCTAGAAATAACAATTGTGTATGATAAACAAAATTATAGTCATGCAAGCAGAATAATAAGAGCTGCAGAAACGTAAGAAACAGAATTACGAATAAAACAGTACTGTTGAGCATTATAGAGGAAGGCTGTAACTAAGAGTGAACGCAAAAAGCCAGATACTAACTGAAGCACTCACTGTGAAGCACATCTACATTTTTAATTGAAGGGTCGAGATGAAATAGTAGGCTGAGTGACTGAATTTAGCATTGACGGATGCCATGTCTTGCATGTTAAGTATTATAAATTTAAGCAAAGCAAATCAATGTGGTCATTCATAATCATTTCTGTCTCAAGTTAAATGAATAGAAATGAAGGCTAAGCTAAGAGTTTAGCAGTTTAACCTGCATACTTTCCTCTGCCGTGCTTCACAGGTTACAACCACATCTTTGATTTAAATTTGCATGAATGACCATACATTTTAGGTGCTGTACATCCTAAGCTTGACTTATTCTTTTTAGTTCTACATAGGTCAGTAAATAGATTCATTAAATATTTTAGATTTAAAATATTTAATTCACCTTATATTTTACCCGCTATTGTTATTTTCAACTATACTGTGGTGGCCAAAAGTATTAGGAGAAAATATGTCAGGTATTATAGCACTCCCTGTGCACAGAACAGGTGATTTCACTAATCAGTTCAATTTTATCTGGATAAAGAGTTGTAATAATTAAGCAGTATCAAATGGAGAGAATCTGCTGGCCGACAGCTAGTGTAATTAACAGGAATGAAAGTAGTGTCAAACTCTTCCCAGTACTCTGTAGCAAAAAGGTGAGGAGAGTAAGCCATGGAGGTGGTGGACAGTCCTGAGAAACTTACAAGTTTTACTTCATATTTCCACTTATTCCACTTTAGAATATCAGCTTTGTTAACGTTCGTGTTCTGACGTCGAATACCAAATAGTGTTAAATGGAAAGCTAGTGTGCTATGTAGGGTGTACAATCCCTTGTTCCACACACCAAGTTCTGCCCTTGTTAGAGTGCGATTTGGGATTCAGCCTTGTGTTATAAGGTAGTTCATCTTAAACAGAACAACACGGTTCAGATGCGATTCAGAATGACTTAAAAGCGATTACTGCATGTACAGCATTTTGTTTAAGATGATAAAATGTTATCAGATGTGTGTTCTTGCTAAAAGTGCTTCTCTGACTGTTTTTTGGCAGGCAGCGTCTCTCTCCTCAGTACAGCTGACTGTACAGACCTACTCTCAGCCATTCTGCGCTTTCCGCGTGAGTTTATGTAATTAACGATAGTTAGAATATTTGTATGATACATATAATCAAATATCTGAGTGTTGTTATGCTGTATTATCATCACTCATGGAATGTATACGGGCATGTTATTCCACAAGTTCTGATGCGTATCTTTCTTATTGCACTCATTTACTCACGACTCGGACGTCCATGAATTCTTGGTCTCTTGATTTATTTTATTTCATTTGCAACTAATTTGCTGTGTTAGATTACGGTTTTAGATTACGGTCTTGGATTACGGTCAAAAGCTTGTGTTCTCCACAACTTCCGTATCTTAACTGACTTCTACCATGCGCAATAGTCATGTAACTACGCAATTATGGAATGACGCCACAGAACAACTTACGATTATCATAACTAAATGCTTAACTAACAAAATTCAAATAAACACAACAACAAAATTATGAAAAATAAATATGGCTCTTACAGAATGCCTCTTGTCCAATCACATTACTGTACTTGGTCTGAACTATTTAGAAATTACTCAGCTGATTTATGTATTGGATGAAACAAACACCTGAAAGGACTTTTATTTTCTAAAGTCGGCATGTCCACCTCTGCACAAAAATGGCTAAAACTAGGGAACTCCCAAGTGAATTGTGAACTTCTTGACCAAATGTCTTTACTTGATTTCAGGAAGCAATTAAGCACGCATGGACAGAGTCAGGGACAGCAGTGTACTACAGACGTCTTCTTGACTCTTTGGCCAGGCGGATCCAGCAGGCTTTGAAAAATAAAAGGCTAAATATCGATTGTTGTGTAGTAATTTATTTGCATAATATAACAAATTATCGTTAATACCTTGATTGTCATTATTTTAAAAAATGGAATGTCATTAAAATGATTCACTTTTGTCTCAAGATCTTTGGCTCCCGCCGCATAGCAATATTATTTCTAGTCTACAATGAGAAGTGTATTGTATGATTATAAGAATTTTCACAGCCTTCATGCCATGTGGTGTGATGTAAATGGTCTTATTGTTTTTTCCAGATAATAACTCTTGACTGACCCTGTGCACTCAGAGCCGACGTGGGGAATTTAAAACAAGACACTCCCGGTAAATGTCAGCCAGTTTGCACAGCTGACATACACATAAAATAAAAAAGAAATCTAAATCCATTAAGTCAACCACTGAATTTCAAACCGTATCAAATGTCACTGCTATTGAGAGCAAAATAACGGTGTAGTTCTTTGAACAGTTCCATCAAAGTCTGTTTTGGTGCTGAAAAGCACTTCATTAAATTGTGTGTCTTTTGAAAACGCTTCATTTTACCTCCGTGAAGAACTCGTGCGGAACACGCCGTTCGTATTTCATGTCAATAAGCATCACGAGAAGTTGGTTGATGATGCGTTAAAGCGAGCATGCTCGTCCATTTACTTTTTTTTTTTTTTTGCACCATTTAAGTTATTTCATCCTCAATGGTGTATAATCTGCAGAAGATTGAGCATTGTCTGAAATACAGAAAACGGAATCTGCTTCAGCTCCAGTCCCTGAATAAAAGCGACAGCCTGGTTATCCTTGAGGAAGCAAATTAGAGGTCATACTGTATTTTTTTCCACAAAACACGAAATAGCTCGAGGGCTCTGTTAAAAGGGGCAGGAGGATTTATTAGGAAAGATTTCGAAAAAACTTGTCAGATGTTGTATTGAAGGAAAATGATGTGGTATGGACACCATGATACCTTTCCAGTTAATATACTCACCATGACAACCTGACTGAGTTTTGGGAAAGGAAAGACATGTGGATTGATGCTTGTTCTCAGTGGATAAAAGTGTGACCGATATGATCTCTTTGATATGGAGGGAGAAAAAGGGTAGTTTGCTGAAATATACTAGAGGAGTTCAAGTCAAACCGGGACTTGTACAGAATTGTACAGAATAACAGAAGACTGTTCTGAGAGTAAAAACTCTCTTTATTTCTCTATATAATCTCCTGCTACACCAAGGCACTTATCCCAGTGTTTCACTAGTGCTTGGACACCATCAAGGTAGAAAGTTTTCTCAGTATATCAGAGCCATGATCGGACTGCCTGCTTTACGTCTGATACGCTGGCCTCCCAGGAACTCCTTTAATGGCCCAAACATGTAGAAATGGCTTAGAGTAAGGTCACGACTGTACGGGGGATGTGGCAAATAACAGCTCAGTCCCTGTAATGTCTGAGTGGTGTTTGTTAATGTGAAAATGTATTAGTTATCACCTCTGTAACATAGTTTTTCAAACTTTATTCTGTAGTAGAGAAATTAAAACATGAAGGAGCATAAATTGTGGTGCTGTTATATGGTGTGTTGTTGACAAAGTGTTTTTGTTGACAAGTGTATTTTTTTTTTTTTTTTTGCCCACGTCAAGCTTTGGGCTAAAAACACACAGGAAAATCTAAATCTGGCATTACTGAATCACACAGGAAACATAGACTATACACGAAGACCGTAACCTTTATTTTGAGACATTTGAAACTTTTAATGGAGAAATTTAACACCTGTCATTCTGACATATTTCGACCCAAGTTTTTCATAGATTTCTTTACATAATTTTACATATTATTATTATTATTATTATTATAAGAAGAAGAATACTAATAATATTCATTAAACTTATATTTTTATAATGCGCCATGTAATCTAAGCACAAATGTATAAATTTTTTATGTAAACTTGTGTTTTACAAACTGTGAAACTTGGATCATGACCTTTGTACTTTGTATTTTGACAAGTAAATACATTTAATATTTAAATTTAATTATACTCACTCTTGGCGCCACAGTCGCATTGTGGCTTGCACTGTGGCCTCTCAGCTACAAGGTCGAGGGTTCGAATCCTGCTTTAGGTCTCTGTGTGTATGGAGTTTGCATGCTCTCCCCATGCGTGGTGTGTTTCCTCCGGGTACTCCAGTTTCCTCCCACAGTCCAAAAATATGCAGATTAAGCTGATTGGTGTACACAAATTACATGTGGTGTGTGTGTGTGTGTGTCCTGTGATGAATTGGCACCTTGCCTCATGCCCCTCCTGGGATAAGCTCAACACAGGATAAAGTGATATAGACAATAAATGAATAATTTATCATTCTGAATAAATGATCTACTATTTAAAGTAAAATTAAATCTTTCTTGCAAAAAAAGTGTTGATACAATCTTATCACTTCCTGTTTACTTAGCTTTGCCCCCCCCAACCTCATGAAGAGCACACGTGTCATATCAGTTTAATATCAAGTGTCTACCAAAGAACTGCTTCCAAATAACAAACAGAGAGAGAGAGAGAGAGACAAACATAGAGGACACCCAAACTGCACAGTAATACAACACCATTAAGCCATAAAACCCGAAAGTCACATCTCATCCTTAACAGCCTTGAAAATACTTGGACAGCCAAAGACCTTTAAATTATTCACCTGACATCTTAAGTAAGCCAAGCTGTAAATGTTTACTCGGCTATTCATTTGTAAATAGGTTTTCGGCTTGTACGCGAGTTCTATTTCCCTTGAGTGTGATGTGCTCTCGTTTGGAAGTTGAGTGAGAAATGTAAATCACTAAACACAGTTAAATTTAGCATTAACAATTCATAATTATACCTATGATTGAGTACCTCTCTCCTGAAATGTACAGCAAACTGCATAAGTGTTTACTCTTTTGAACTTTTCAATATTTTGGAACATGGACATGATTGGGTTTATATGGAACAAATTTTAACAGAATAAAGTACAATATTGATGTGTAGGGAAAACTTTTTTAACCTTGATGAAATAGATTTTGGTTCAACAGCCATAAGATTAACACCACATAGCATTAACACATTAACATCGATTATTATGTATAAACAATACAGGATGATGATGGCCGCCCCTGTGTCGGTTGGTTGGAAATGACACCATGCTACTGTATGTGATAAGCAAGAAAAAAGGTTAGGGTTAGGGTTTTTTTGCTAAAAAAAAAAAAAAACTAATTATCTCCAAATTTAAATAACATTTTTATTTGTCACATACACCGGCACACTGGCAGTGACCTAAAATAAAGAAGTTAAATATGAAATAAGAGAAAATAATACAAATATAAAAAAAACTTTATCTGTAAAATGTACAATATGTTCATGTTGTAAGAATTGAAATAGAATTGAAATAGAATTTCATCAGTTGTTGAGTGTATAGGTTATGCAGGATAATTTATACCTTCATTGCAGTTAGTCCTGTTTATGTGAAAAATGAGCAATGTTTAATCACATGCAATGTGCAAAGTCTCCGAGGAGTGCAACTTTTAGGCCGTGTGCAAATGTGTGTAGGTGAATAGTGTCTGAATAGGGAGAGTGTTTATTGTGTGAGAGAACAAAGAAAGCAGATCAGATTGTTTGGTCCTATGTGGAGTTCTGGTTGAGAGTCTGTATCGCCTGCGGGAAGAAGCTTCTCCTCAGTCTCTCTGTGTTGGCCTTCAGGGAGCGGAAGCATTTTCCAGACTGCAACAGAGAGAACAGTCCATTGTTGGGGTGTCTGAGGTCCTTCACTACCTTCCTGGCCTTGGTCCAGCGCCGCTACCTGTAGATTGAGTGCAGGTCTGGGAGTCTGGTAAGGATGATACACTCAGCTGATCGCACCACGCTCTGTAGAGCTCATCTCTCCTGCATGGTTGTGATGTTTCCCGTCAGGATGCTCTCTATGGTTCAGAAATTAAAGTTCCTAAATACCTTGAAGGGCAGTCAAAAGTCTCTCAAGTGTCTGAGGTGGTAGAAATGCTGCCGGGGGCTTTTACACTACGGTGTTGATGTGTCAACACCATGACAGATCCTGCGTGATGTGAAGGAAGCTGTATCTGAAGCTGTCCACTCTCCCCACTAGGCTTTTATGAGTTAGGGGGTTTTGGTAGTTCTGCTCCTGCTTTGTACTGAAGTCCACTATCAATTCCTTTGACTTGATGATGTTAAAGAGGAGGTTGTTCCTCTCGCAGCAGTTTTCCAATTTCCACCAGGTCGGCCGTGTCATTAGTGTTTCCACACCATCTTTCATTCAAAAAGATATTTTAGGTCCGTAGTGTAGGTTTCATGGCAGTACAATTTTACCAGTACCATATGCTGTAGTATTGGCTTGTTAGAACTTTAGCTGTTCCCACACTACTCCCATTGCCCAAACCCCAGCCACTGGATGCAGTGCCGGTCCCAAGCCAGGATAAAATGGGAGGGTTGCATCAGGAAGGGCATCCAGCGTAAAACATGTGCCATGTTGTGTTGTGATCGGATAGTCCCCTATGGTGACGTCTTAATGGGACCACCTCTTCGTCCAACAACCTGTACCATATAGTACTATGGTATTTTTCCACAGTACTGTAATATTTATAATAATAATATAACACACATAACATTGTCGCCTACTTTACAATGAGTTCCATTCCAGGAGCATGTTCGTAAGTCGGATTTGTTTGTAAGTCAGACAAAGTAAGTCTTATAAGCCTTTAAGACAAATATACAATATAAAGCATACTGATCCACTTAACTAAATCTGAGACAACACTGGCATTATGTGGCCAAAAACCATAACCACGCTTAAGGAAGTGAATCGCACAGTGAAATGTTGTCTCTGTGCCTTCACATCATGAGGGGAATCCTGGATGCCATTTTATCTCCGAGCAAATTTCCCCATACGGAATAATTTAAAAAACTATAATGATTCATTTCCATAACCCAAAAATATCCATATAAAAATTACTGTATTAATAGAAAAATATAAAGTAAAAGTAAACCAAATTTATCTGGTATTCAACAAAGTACACTGAGGTACACACCATAGTAGTGTCACAGTACCACAGTACCTGAGGTGCCAGAGTACCGACCCAGGTACTCTTTAAAGTCCTATAATGCCTTCATGGTACAGTAATGTCTGAAGTACCATGGTAATACTATGGTATACTAATGGGCAATAGATTATGATAGTAACGATTCTTATGGGATTTCTTTCTATCTTCTGTTTATGTTTTTATTATGTATCTTTTTATTTCTTACCTTTTTTTTTATAGATGCTTCTTTGTCACTCTTAAACATCTTTGTGCTGCTGCAGATCAATACACACAGGAGAGCAGGGAGGCCTGAAAAGTTCCACGCCACACCTTGGGTAATCTCCATTAGCCACTCAAACCCACTTTGGATTGATCCTTAGACAAAGTCTGAACATCAGTAATGCGCACACACATGCACACACACACGCACAGGCACACACACACACACACACACACACACACACACACACACACACACAGTGCAATAAAGAGAGTGAAAATAAATTCTGTTCGATACTTCCCTTTTTTCCTTCAAAATATTTAAAAACGACCCTCTTATCGAAAGTCATTTTGAGGTGTGTGTGTGTGTGTGTGTGTGTGGGTGTGTTTACATGCAGCGCTTTCCCTAGATAAGCGCTGCATCTTGTTTACAACTGTTAATTGTGATTATCCACTGATTAGCACTGACCCATGAAAGCACGGCACTCCAAATCAACATTGCCTGGATGAAGCCGAGTTGCCACCGGTTTACCTCGTGGAAATGAATGATTTCACGTCCCAAAGCATTTGATTCTTCTTACATCATAGCAACTGGCAAAGATGTACATTTTTGAGTTATTAACGAGCATGTATTACTTTTTAATCCAATTATAGTTACAAGTCATGTTGTGAAACATCTGTTAAACAGGTTTGTTTTATATATAGCCGCTATAAAAGTGGTTTGTTATCCAGGTATCTTTTTCCTCTTTCTTGAAGTTAATAAGATGGGGAAAAAAAGAAACAACTTTTCAATTAACCAGGAAATGAAAGTGGTGATACTAAGGACTCCTTCCATGAACGTAACATAAATGCCTCCTTTATAATATGAACAATATATACTGTATGCCTTTTCCTCCCTCATTAAATGGATCATTCACTATAAGCTATTTTGCTTCATGGCCCAACACGTGCCGGCAACTCAGCACAGGTTAATGACGATTTTAAAAATACGTGTGCTTATATAAATACAATAGTTCATGGTGTGTGTTAACGGGGAGGCTTCAGGCTTCTAACTGTGTATTTGGGTTTTTTGGATATGTCAAGTAGAACAAAAGTTATCATTACTTTTATATAGGGTAAATTTTAGCACTACCAGAATATGGGAATGAAATAAAAAAAAAAATAAAAAAAACTCAGAAAATGAAAACAGAAAAAAACAAATAATGGCTAAAATGCTTTACATTTTATTTATTTATTTATTATTATTTTTCTCACTTCCATCCTTCTTATCATTCCTTGAATTCATGATACAATGTCTTCACTAAATCTTGCACAAAATACAAAAAAAAAAAAAGGAAACTTGCCTTAGCTTGTCTTTCCACTGTAAACGTAAACAAGTTTAAATGGCTGCTGGACGTTTGCGCGACTTAGCCGGCGTTCGGTTAGGATAAGTTCGGTCGCTCGATGCCGGAAATGCTTCACATGCCGAGCAAGATTTAGTGCAAATTTACAGATCTTAAGGAGAAAATTCTTAAGGTGGGGCGCTCATATGCAGAGGAGGCACTGGATTCATTACCATTACCAGTTATCCATTACCAGTTATCCATTACCAGTTCCAGTATCCATTAAAAGTTACAATAAATGTTGTGAAACATCAGTGTAACAGGTTTGTTATATATATAGCAGCTCTACAAAAGCTGTTTTCTATCCAGGCCAATTTACCAAGAGACTGCAATGATGACACTGTAGACTTGTTACATACAGTGGTGTGAAAAACTATTTGCCCCCTTCCTGATTTCTTATTCTTTTGCATGTTTGTCACACTTAAATGTTTCTGCTCATCAAAAACCGTTAACTATTAGTCAAAGATAACATAATTGAACACAAAATGCAGTTTTTAAATGAAGGTTTACGTTATTAAGGGAGAAAAAAAACTCCAAATCTACATGGCCCTGTGTGAAAAAGTGATTGCCCCCCTTGTTAAAAAATAACTTAACTGTGGTTTATCACACCTGAGTTCAATTTCTGTAGTCACCCCCAGGCCTGATTACTGCCACACCTGTTTCAATCAAGAAATCACTTGAATAGGAGCTACCTGACACAGAGAAGTAGATCAAAAGCACCTCAAAAGCTAGACATCATGCCAAGATCCAAAGAAACTCAGGAACAAAAGTAATGGAGATCTATCAGCCTGGTAAAGGTTATAAAGCCATTTCTAAAGCTTTGGGACTCCAGCGAACCACAGTGAGAGCCATTATCCACAAATGGCAAAAACATGGAACAGTGGTGAACCTTCCCAGGAGTGGCCAGCCGACCAAAATTACCCCAAGAGCGCAGAGACAACTCATCCAAGAGGCCACAAAAGACCCCAGGACAACATCTAAAGAACTGCAGGCCTCACTTGCCTCAATTAAGGTCAGTGTTCACGACTCCACCATAAGAAAGAGACTGGGCAAAAACGGCCTGCATGGCAGATTTCCAAGGCGCAAACCACTTTTAAGCAAAAAGAACATTAAGGCTCGTCTCAATTTTGCTAAAAAACATCTCAATGATTGCCAAGACTTTTGGGAAAATACCTTGTGGACCGACGAGACAAAAGTTGAACTTTTTGGAAGGTGCGTGTCCCGTTACATCTGGCGTAAAAGTAACACAGCATTTCAGAAAAAGAACATCATACCAACAGTAAAATATGGTGGTGGTAGTGTGATGGTCTGGGGTTGTTTTGCTGCTTCAGGACCTGGAAGGCTTGCTGTGATAGATGGAACCATGAATTCTACTGTCTACCAAAAAATCCTGAAGGAGAATGTCCGGCCATCTGTTCGTCAACTCAAGCTGAAGCGATCTTGGGTGCTGCAGCAGGACAATGACCCAAAACACACCAGCAAATCCACCTCTGAATGGCTGAAGAAAAACAAAATGAAGACTTTGGAGTGGCCTAGTCAAAGTCCTGACCTGAATCCTATTGAGATGTTGTGGCATGACCTTAAAAAGGCGGTTCATGCTAGAAAACCCTCAAATAAAGCTGAATTCTGCAAAGATGAGTGGGCCAAAATTCCTCCAGAGCGCTGTAAAAGACTCGTTGCAAGTTATCGCAAACGCTTGATTGCAGTTATTGCTGCTAAGGGTGGCCCAACCAGTTATTAGGTTCAGGGGGCAATTACTTTTTCACACAGGGCCAGGTAGGTTTGGATTTTTTTTCTCCCTAAATAATAAAACCCCTCATTTAAAAACTGCATTTTGTGTTTACTTGTGTTATCTTTGACTAATAGTTAAATGTGTTTGATGATCAGAAACATTTTGTGTGACAAACATGCAAAAGAATAAGAAATCAGGAGGGGGGGCAAATAGTTTTTCACACCACTGTAAATGTCCCTTTTATACTATCAACTATAATATTCATTAAATGAGTCCTTCACTATATTATACGTCATACTGTAGGTTGCTTAGTGTGCTGTACAAGCAGCACCGCAGTGAATAAAACACAGATGTTCATATGGAGGTTTTTTTGGTTCATATCTACTAAAGTCACTATAGATAACGAAAGACATATTGCATGTGTGTGTGTGTGTGTGTGTGTGTGTGTGTTGGAATGGACCAGTAATGCCAGCGAGCACGAAAAGGGATTAAAAGCTTATGAGGGGTTCCAGGCAAAATCCAAACAGATATGTGTGCTGTAAATTGAATCGGTATCACATATTCGTCCTGCTGATGCTGCACTGAGAGCCCATGCACTTCTACACTTTTACTGCAGGATATCACTGATGCTTTTCCCCTTCACTACACTCACTCACACACTCACACACGGACATACACACAAACACACACACAGACTACAGTACGAAAGCGTCTAGTGACACGCATTAGCCTCAGACACCTGCAGGCAGGATTGAGGAACCTGAACCAGCATAAAGTACTCCCAAATCCAATTCTGCCACTTCCTGAATTTCCTCCTGTAATTGGATAAATTGCCATTTTGTCGGCCTCAGAGAGAATGCTGGAGTCGTTCAGGTTTCAGGCAAAGTGTCGCATTAGTCAGCTCAAAAGAAGTACACTCAAAAAAGTGAAAAACACTCGGCACACTGTAAACCTTCTGCTTTACAATTTAAGAATTTCAGGTATTCCAGCTAGCTTGCGATCAGACAAAGTTGCTCTGTGATTGTCGTTGTGATTTTTATTGTTTTACACAAATCATACAGTACAAAATATTACAACAATAAAGTACAACATTAAATTTAGTGCTCAAATATTTTTCTTAGTTTGCACGTAATAAAATTCTAAGAAGGAGCTTTGAGCTCATAAGGACGTGTTGGATTCTACATTCCTAAAGTGCAGAATCATCGCAAACTGTCTACAAATCTACACTATTTACCTACAAACTACCTACTACGCTTCACTATTTGCCATGAATTGTGAAGACTTGTCGAGACCCAGCCTGATTTCTCACCATGACCAAGACATGTGACTACAGAAGCTGTAAACCTCCTGCACACTACTATTAATGAACCTCACCATACACATATTAGAGTGCACTATGGAGTATTTGAGTGTGCAGGGTTGGATGTATTATTTATAAGAGTGCACCAGTAGTCTAGACGAGGGTCAGATATTGTCGTGAATTTAGTATGGATTATTAAATTCACTATATGGACAAAAGTATCTGTCAAAACTTGCAATGACATTGTATCCAAATACAGTACATACAGTACACTTCAATATGGAGTCGGTCCACCTTTTCCAGCTGTAACAGCTTACACTCTTCTTGGAAGGCCATTCACAAGACTTTGGAGTGTTACTGTGGGAAATTGTGTCTATTCAATATGTACAGCAGTTCGATTAAATTCAATTCAATTTTATTTGTATAGCGCTTTTAACAGTTGTCATTGTCGCAAAGCAGCTTTAAACAATCAAACAAATTATTTAAGTTTGTATGGAATGTGAGTGTGCATGAATCAAAATGGTCAGATAGTCGAGGGCGACAGTGGCAAGGAAAAACTCCCTGAGATGGTAATAGGAAGAAGCCTTGAGGGGAACCAGACTCAACAGGGAACCCATCCTCATCTGGGTGAAACAGGAAGCAGGAAATGATCTGCATTTTTACAGTGTGTTAGGTGGCAGCCAGTTCAGCTATAACAGTTGATGTTAATTGATGTTAATATGAAGTCCAGGTAGTTATTGGAGACTCCGGTAGACTTTCCAGTCTAGGAAATTCCAGTCTTGAACTATCGAGCAACTGCAGCCAAGTCAAGTCCTCAGAGAAACAGCTGTCAACACCAGTTGAGGCCAGAACCGTTTTGATGGTAGAGTGAAACCGTCCCTAGACACCAGACGCATCCCAAAGAGACACATGGGGCATCCATGCAATGAGATCTCCAACCAGAAGTGGGGCAGCAGGATGGGTCAGACAGGGCCGGAGGCCAAAGGGAGTCTGGATCACTGGCAGCTCAGGAACGAAATGTGTAGCTCGACAGAGAGAGGGAAGAGAGAGAACAGAAGAGGGGAGGCTGGCCAGTTACGAGGCCTGGCTCGCAATTTACGTTCCAATTCATACCAAAGGTGCGCGATGGGGTTGAGGTCAGGGCTTTGTGTTAGGGCCGGTCGAGTTCTTCCAACCTGAACTCATCCAATCATGCATAGTCATGTTGAAATAGAAAAGAGCTTTGCTCAAACTGTTGCTACAATGTTGGAAGCATAGTAATGTCCAAGATATCTTGGTTTGATGAAGCATTAAGATCGCTCTTATCTGGGGATAAGGGACCTTGATCGACACATTAACAGGTTTGACTAAGTACTTTTTGTCCATATAATTGGATGCTCCAATAGTGACAGCTCAAACCTGTCCATGTCATTATTATCAGTCAATTTGGCATATTTGTAGCATCTATATTTTTCTATGACTATGACGGATGATCTATGAAGTCTACCAATGACCTGCAAAATGCTAATAATGTCAAAATACTATGATTTTAAAAAACTATGATTTATTTGTTCTGTCTGTGCTTGACAGTGCTGCCAACTCCTTAGTAAGGAAAGTAGCTATCAGCTGGCCTAAAAGTCGCAAGAAGTGGCTAAATGATGTCATTGCCTAATTTGCATAATCGTCAATTTGCTTGCAATTGTAATGGACACTAGGGGAAATTAATAACATTGTGGGAGAGCTACAAAAGTGAGTAAAAGACAGTGTAAATATGTTTAGAACGCTAAACAAGCTATTTTAAGTTGATTCTTTGGCAATTTGATATTTTTACATATTTTGTCACACACACACACAGAGCACTTTCTCAGTCACATGTTTGACAATATACTGTCTAGTTTTAATTCACTTTGCTTAGTGCATTATGTTAATAGTGCATATATACTGTATACATTTATATATATTTATATTTATATATGTATTTAACGCTACATTAGACTGTATTTTTGCTCACATCTGTGCATCAGGATTTAACAGAAATTAAATCAATAGAGTTATGATTGCGGTGGGCCTGT
This sequence comes from Channallabes apus, assembly GCA_030522415.1. Lineage (NCBI taxonomy): Eukaryota > Metazoa > Chordata > Actinopteri > Siluriformes > Clariidae > Channallabes > Channallabes apus. The sequence continues at coordinate 4,069,838 of CM060113.1, read as the reverse complement.
GTGTCGTTAATCATGTGACCTTGCGTGAATCATCATGCTGATCAATACGAACTCATCATCTCCTCCGTGTGCACGGACAGTCGGTGAGTTATGACTCAGCTGCGTCTCCTGACGCTGATGAATAGAAAACATTTAATCATTTTATTGCCGGGGCTTCCTGCAACCTTGTCGCACGTCGTCTTGTATTCATTTCACCCTCACGTACATCACGTACTGTACATCATCATCATCATCATCATCATTACTATCACACATCAACAAACTAACACTAAACATCATGCACAATCATCACTCATCAGTATTCAGACCTCAGACATGACTCCAGGCTTTAGAACTACTGTATAATACACTGTATATAACTTAGGCCAGAATTAGACCTATTAAATTGTCCACCATTTGGCCAAAAGTTTGTGCACACCTTTATCAAACCACCCCATTTTAGATTTATTTCTCCTTCGCTGTTATTATAACCTTCACACCTCTGAAAAGGCTTTTCACTAGATTTTGGAGCATGGCTGTGGGGATTTGTGTTCATTCAGCCACAAGAGCTTTAGTGAAGGAGGTCAGGCGCTGATATCAGGCTTGGAGTGCAGTCGGTGTTCCAGTTTATCCCAGAGGTATTCAGTGGGTTTGAGGTCAGGGCTCTGCACTCTGTGGAGGTCTTCCAGTCCAACCTTAACACAGCATGTTTTCATGGAGCTCACTTTGCAGCTTTGTTGAAGCTCTTTACATTTTTTCTTAAGAGCCTGCAATATTTTTACAAGGATGCATAATTTAGTTTTTTTTTTTTCTTTTTGCTTCTCGAAAGTGCTAGCCATGCCACCTAGATGAAATGGTCATTTAATAGTTTTATGTAAAAATCGTATACATTTAAAAAATAAAAATGAAAAAAAGGAACAGTAATCTGCATTTTCTTCTATAATTGATTTCAAAATCTTCATCCTCAGCTGTCTGTCACTTTTAATACTCGCGCTGTCATTCAAAACCATGAATACCTGACGGTCGCCATGACGATAAGAGTTTGCAAGATGCCACATTATACGTTCTGTGAAGACAGTAAAGTGAAAAGCAAAGAAGAAGAAAAAAAAAGAGCCAAGTACCGGATAGAAAATAAATAAATAAGCAAAATAAAAAACATTGATTTTTGGCAGAACGTGAAATATCAGTCTTTGTGATGCACAGAACGAAGCTGAGACTTAACTCTCGCTTGTAGCAACACGGTCAGAGGAAGAGGAAAATGCGATTGTAAGATCTTCAGGCTTTGATTCCACAGAGGTTCAGTTGAAAGCTGTTCCTGAAACCGCATTTCGGATCGAGTGCCATTTTGGTAAATGTCCAGAAAAGAGTTAGAGGACTTTAGAGAAAATTAGAAAGCTTCTTAAGACTTATCTCTGACACTTTACTTATCTTTCATCCTCACTATCTCAAACCAGACAGAAGGTGTGGGATGTGATGTCATCATGCACACACACACACACACACACACACACACACACACACACACACACACACACACACAGTAAAATGTACTCCAGTGGTGGCACTCAAATCAAATTTGCTGTCTGAGAGCTGAAAGATGTTTATATATATATATATAAAAGGTATTGCTTATACTGTATCTCCTGGGAAACTCATTCTATGGTTGTGTTTGTCCAATGAACCTCTCCTTAGAATGTAAAACTCATAACTCTCGGGGCGTGTATTGCACTAAAGTACTGTACCTTATTAGAAGGAGACATGTCTCCTCAGTGTGTCTTCATGCAGGCTTATTCGCTTCTCCAATCATTGTCATGTTTCTAATAACATGATGTCATAGTATCGGCATTATAGCAGTGTGATTATAGTGTAATACATATTTAGAGATCGCAGGGAAGCTGAAAGGAGAGTGAGATCTATAGGTGTCGGTGATGCAACTTACAGAATTTTTAACTAGAGGAAGCTGAGTGGTATTAAGTGGTAAGAAACACGTCGAGAAGAAAGAGTGTGTGTGGAAGTGCTGGATCAAGCAGATGAAGATAAAACAAGACGAGATTAGGGAAGGAAGCATTACAGTAGATGTTTTTAAGGAAGGCTGGACTGGAAAATCGGCTTTAACAGGCCGGGAAGATGAGGGAGAGCGAGAGCTACAGTTGATGGTAATGTACTTGATTCCAACTGCTGTTAAATGACAAAAAGAAGAAGAAGAAGACATCACAGCTAACAGAAACGTCTCAGCTAACAAAGGCGTGTTGCTGTAATCTTAGCAAAAGTTATGTAATACGATATAATGATATAATGTATCATAAAGGAAGTTCTGGTAGCATTATGAATGTTGAACACGTGAGTAATGTTGAGTAAAGTAAACAACTGTTTTTGTTAGCATTTGTATGTAAAGTATTGCATTTAGAATGATGATTTTTGCTAACTTAACCTCAGAATGGTTTGTTTACTAGCAGAAGATTTGGTTATTCTGTTAAATTGCTTTAGTTTTCGTACCTTTCACATTTGCCCGTATTCAGCGAACGGCATTATGGGATTGCTTAGCCTGAAAAAGATCCGTTCAGCGCTGCTAAATTTTGTCCCAAACTAGTGATTTTCTAAAGCATTTTAAATGGACAACTTCCATCTTGGAAGAGCACTAACGCTTGCCAAACATGCGGTCTATCAAGGGAGCTTCCTTCTGATTAGAACGCAAAGAGTCGGTGAATAATATGATCTTGTCTAACTTCAATTTCCGTCAATCGAATCCCTCCAGGTGATGTGGACTTTTGTATGTTGAGGAAAGTGCCGGCGATATTGTCTCACCGGAGAGACAGCGTATTCAGCCGTGGAGAGATTTTAATGAGACGTTCGGCGCGGTAAGGGAGCGCTTTTAGCTCTGGCTCCTGCTATTTCAGTCTTTTTGATGTTCACAAATGCACTGTTAGCGCTAGCAAACTGGAGCTATCAGACATCATTATGAATCATGTAGCTAGCCTGACGGAGCTTAAGGTAGATTTGGCCATTAGGCTGTGTGTAGTCTGGAGATAATTTTCCCTTCTTTTTTGTGTTCTCTACTTTACACAATGCATGAGGACATTGTTATACCAAAGCCGTATGTAGCTGCCCTTCAGAGACAGTAGTACAATTCTGAGCTTGTGTTGGATTGTAGTGAGACTAGCTAAAAGATAAGATCAAATAAAATAAAAATTATTTCTTAGTTCTTTCAAGTTGAGCAAAAGTAATTTTCACTTTTGCTCAACCTGAAAATTTCTCTGAGCTTTTTGCTCAAATTTCACTGAGCCCCTGTGATACCCCATAAGTACCACGGTATTTGCCCAAGTATTGTGGTACACAGCATCGTACTACCAGTGAAGTACCACAGTATCTACCTTTGTACTCTACAAAGTCCTAAAGTGGCATCTAAGGTAACTACTGCAGTAATACCATGGTATATTATAGTATATGTCACGGTGAACAAAAGTACATACTGTACCATAGTAAAAAAAAAAATTGGGGTAGCCTTTCTACAGTGTCTCCAAAGTCCTTTTTTTTCGTTGTTGTATTGAGAGCATGTTATTTATCGGCCTAGGTTTAAAAATTTTAATAAATAATATTACATTCCATTTGGAACACAAACATCCTTGCTTTATTTGAACAGTACTTACTGTCTGTGCTTTGTGGTTAGAAGGTGAGACTGTTCCCACAAGATGAATAACTCTATATATATATATATAATATATAAATAATAACTGGTCCCCAAAGGAAAAAAAAAATATGTATATATATAAAATACATAAAACTTTAAGTTGATCTATTTTTTTATTTTCTTATTGTAATTTTTTTATTTTTTTTATAGAATAGTAATAACTGACTATATTACTAATAATAATTAGTATTATTACTATATTACTAATAATAATTTAATTGTCAGTAATAACTGACAATTAAATGTTTATGTTGTACTTTTAAGCCAAATTATAATAATTATTCAAAATTATATCCATGCATATTGTGTATTTTTATGATGTTCAAATATAATGCTGTAAATATTTATTTAGTTAGCATTTAGATGCATTAGACTTTGACGATACTAACAGCATTGTTCACTCACCTTACTGTACATCTAATTCTAGTTCAGTGTTTCTCTAACTTTGTTTCCAGGGAGGTACTTTTTAACAATGACAAACCATTGCGAACCAAAAAAATAAACAAACAAACAAACAAAAAGGCTTATTTACAAGTTATGAGAAAGGTTTATATGTGTTTAAATTAATTTTATTTGTCATTTTATAACACTCACATATCACCTGATTACAATGGATGATAAACCAGCCATTTTTAAAATAAGCTGCATATGATGTACTGTATCACAACTTCATATGCATGTTAATTTTCAAAAGTCAGAAATAAAATTATAGTCTTTACAAATGTTGGTCTTTCGGCTGCTCTTGTAAAGGGGTCGCCACAGCGGAATATCCAGTCCACACAACAACTTGGCACAGGTTTTACGCCGGATGCCCTTCCTGACGCAACCCTCCCTTAGGACCGGCACTGCATCCCATGGCTGGGGGAGGGGGGGGTGGGTGGGGGGTGTTTGGCACCTACCACTGAGCCACCAGTGCCCTGAGATAGACTTTACAAATGAAGGAAGAGTTCACAGACTATCTGAACTGCTGGTGGAATTGTGACAGGAGCTGGGACGGTGGTAGAAAACAAGCTACTGTAGCTCTAACGCGTGACTGAAAGGTGTACTGCAACAATGGCATCCCAAACAAAATCTTGTGAAACCCAATGATCTCGAGGATGCACTACATGGCACAGCAGATGCAAGACATCTTATACAGATCATCCATTGGAAAGTATTTAGTAATCTATAAAATTCCAGAAATTTGGCTTTTAACAGTTTAAATGCTTAGGAGCCATAGTTCACATAACATTGGTTCAAATCTTGTCTCTGGTCTGTTTCTGAGTGTGAAGTTTGTATGTTTTCTATCCATGCTTAGTGGGTTTTCACCTACAGTCCAAAAACATGCACTCTGAATGGTGTTTTTAATTGCCTACTTTACTCTAAATTGGGTGGCCGTAGGTCATTGAAGCCAATCTTTGCTTAGGGTTGTGGGTTTGAATTAATGGATGGATGGATAATAATGAGAAAAAAAATGTTCAATAATAGTCTAGGACATGGTATTAACGCTGGTCATGGAGGACCACCTACCCTGCATATTTAAGTTTTCTTAACTCCCAGCACACGTAATTTAACTAATCAGCTAATTAACAATTATTTCTGAATTAATGTGTGTAAGACACTATAATGTTCAGGGCAGGTGGTTCGCCGGGACTGGAGCTGAGAACCCCTGGGCTAAACAATACATAAATATGGAATTTAAGGTTGTTTAAGGTTGTAAGGTTGTGTGTTAGTTTCACGTTCGTCCTCACTATTTCCTTCCATGAAGCGCGGCCATCACTTTCTAATTGTGTTCACAGACAACATTACAAATAACCACAGGATATTCACAACAGCCATTTTGTATACGCGTAACTAAATACCATAACTGAGCTACAACATGACTTTGGACCAAAAATAGGGACTGTTGGACTGAAAATAACACACACACACACACACACACACACACACACACACACACACACACACACACACTCTCCTTCCTGACCAAGAAAACAGCAACTAGCAAAAAAAACATGAGAAAATTGGCTCCTGTCCAAATGAATTACGCCAGTAAAATACCACTAATTTATATTTGCGTGTGCATGAAAACAGAGTGTGTAGATGTGAATCCTCTCCAGTGTGCCTCACTTCACAGCCAAATGAACAAAACTAATGTTCCTGGCCAATTACTTCCACACTGCAGTGTATTTACTGCACTGATGAATCCTAATTACTCACATATATCAACATGTTTAAAGTGAAATCAAATATTATACAGCAAATCAGGAAGACATATGCCCCCCCCCCCACACACACACACACACAAAGATGTATTTGTTTTATTCCCAATGCAATGTGGCAAAGTTATGATGCTTGGTTTGTAAGTCATTAACTTAATGATTGGCATAATGGGGTTGAGCTACTGCCAGAGGGATGAGGGGGAATCAGGTGGAATTACCATCAGAGGTTTGACACCCACACACGCACTCTTGTGCGTGCACACACACACACACACACACACACACACAAACACACATATGCAAATTCACGGTCATCGACAGGTAGAGTTGGGATAATTTTGATTATGAAGGATATCATTACATGCATAAGAGGGAGAGAAAGATGGATAAAGAAACTGAGAAAAAGGCAGACAGGGTGATATAGAGACAAAGTGATATGTAGATAGAGAGAGAAACACAGACAGAAAAACAGGTATACCTATAGAGACAGAGATCGATAGATAGATAGATAGATAGATAGATAGATAGAGAGATAAGAGAGATAAATGGAAATAGACAGTGATAGAGAGCTACAAATCGAAGCTCAAACACACAAAGAGAGAGAGAGAGAGAGAGAGAGAGAGAGAGAGAGAGAGATGTACTCAAGCTTTATTAATACAAATGTTAATCCTTGTCATACCAATAAAGTAACTTTTGAATTATAATTTTTCGGAGAAAAAGAGAGACAGCCAGAGAGATAGAGGGAGACACGGATGGACAGAGTGCTTACACAGCATCAGTGTCGACACTGAGGAGATTTGACACGTCGTCAGATATCAAACAGCTGTCTGGATGAGAACGTCTCATTACAGGATCTGTCTGTTGTTTGAGGAACGTTTCTGTTCCACAGCTATTTATACCCTCGTCTCTCTGCTGTCATCCGCCACACTCGCTCCCTCCCTCTATTAGACTCATTACTGCTAATGCTCTGCCTGCTTCATTAGGGACTCTCGCTAACATCAAAGGGAACATGAAATGTGTCGTTAGTAAACCTTGTATTGTTTAAAAAAGTGTTGAGTAGGAAGGGTGTGTGCCGCCGACCTTTAAACATAAGAGCTGTAAAAACTAACAACAAAAAAACTAGTCATCAAAAACTAAACTAACATTTCATTTGAACTAATAGTCAACTGGATCAAAGGCTTCATCTGGAGATCAAGATCTTCTGGCTTCCGCTAACAACATGATGTCGAATGACATCGTACGAATGCTTCACTCGCTGTGTCGTGTGTGTCGTAGCTACACAAACCTCAAGCGAGAGCATACTACGTGACACGATTAATTGTTACAAAGTTGTTACTATTTGTTCCTTAATGACTTGAAAATCATGAAAAATGTCATGCTATTTTATTAACACCACCTACGAACCTACTGTCCCAAAACATCAAAACACTGATGACTAAGAGGAGAACCTGAAAGCAGCATGAATAATAGTCACTCTACAGACAAAAACAAACAATGGACTGCATCGTAAACACTGCTGTTTATACACCATTTATACATAAATGGTGACAAAAAGTATTCACAGGAATGTGGGAGGCCTTTGTACCCATGATGAAGCACGGTGGTGGAAGCATCACAGTTACCCGGCTGCTGCATTTCATTTCATCAAACTCTTTCTTTTCTTTTGATTTGATTAAGCTTGAGCATGTTGATGTCTCACAGTCAATTTAATCCAGAACAATCAACATACAAGTTAAATCTCGTGATTGCATGAGATTTATGCCAGATAAAACTCTCTCGACTCGTTCCTACTCAGCACCGATACACATTAGACTCCGACTGCCTCTTGATTCTCATTCTGGTCAGGTCAGCTGTGAAGTGATAAGCCAAACAGGCCATGACACTTTAAGTGCTTTTCATCAACTTTAATCCGAGGACAGAACGATGCTTAAGTGGTGTTTCTGAATAAATCTAAACAAGGGGTCTCAGTTTTATAACCAAGTAAATGCCACAGTAACAGAAGGATTTGTGATTTCTAGGCAGTTCATCAGAGCCATAATGTATCACTGTTTTTGTATTTTATTTTATTTTTTAAAGATATATCATAAAATAAAAAGGTCTAATCATACTTATGATAAGCTTTGAGGTTAAATGGACTGCTGGAAAACTGCCCAAAACTTGGCAGACATCTCAAATCTATTGCTAACTAAAGTCTATCATGAAAAATAAAATGCCATACAATATGGACAATCTCAAAGAAAGACATTGCAATAATTGTTAGATTTCATCCACGCATAGTGGAAACATGCTCACACATTGAATACCTGCTCTTCAGTTGGATAATTGTTCCCTAAGTGACTTTCGGTGTGACTGGCTTACGTCTAAATTGCATCATTGAACAGCATCGCTATCAACTAGTGGGAGAAAGAGTCCAAACCAGCGATTCTTTCTCTCTCCGCTGTCTGCTTTTAACCAAAACACTGGCACTGTTGTGTCTGGCGAAAAGCTAAAGTGCAACTTCTTTACTTCAGCTTAAAAGAACGTGTTAAGGTTTTCTGAAAGTAAAAGAAATGAAATCTCATTCGATTTTAATTACTGAGGGGAGATGAGTGCTGCTCATTTTATTTTATGATAACAGTAATTCACTGCTAATCTATATGAGGGATGATCAAGTCAAACCGAGACTTTGATGAAATTTGATGAAATTTCTCATCAATGATGGTGTAGAGACTCCTAGCCGCTGTAAAACTTTTTGAATAGTGCAAATGTTTTAAAGAAGGCCGCACATCCGTAAAATGAAAATCCCTTCCCGGTGCAGTCGTTCCGCCCAGTAAATGCCTGATTCTGAATGGATAACTTGTCACTGACTGGCAGGAGAGACGCATCTGTCTGTGTGAACGATGCACACAATCATTCACCAACACCACTTTCATATTACAGGAACTCACCTGGGGGTAACTGCCACATCCCCTGTACAGTCCAGACCTCGCTCCAAGTATTTTGGGCCATTAAAGGAGTTCCTGGGAGGCCAGCGTTTTAGGTGTGAAGCAGGCAGTATGATCATGGCTCCAGAGTACAGAGAAAACTTTCTATCTTGATGGTGTACAAGCAATAGTGAAACACTGGGATAAGTGCATTAGTGTAGCAGGGGGTTATGTAGAGAGATAAAGGGAGTTGGTATTCTCATACAGTAACTCTGTTCTGTTTCTACACAATCAAAAGTCCCAGTTTGACTTGAACTTCTTGTAAAATAATATATAAAGGTTATTCAAAACATCTGAGTCACAAAATATCACAGTTGATCTAATATGGAAAACTCAGTCCTACCGTCTCCTTTTCTCATTTTCTTTCTCTCTGCCTGTCTACCTGTCTGTCTGGCTGTCCAACTCCCCCTCCTTCTGTCTTCTCTCTTTGTTTCTCATCATCTGTCATCGCCTCTCTGTCTGTCTGACTGCCTGTATCTCTCTTTGAACATTTTTGTTTCAGTCTGTCTCCTGGCCGGTCTGTCAATCTGTGACTCTTTTACTCCTTCTGTCTTTTCTGGCTTGTAGAGACTCCCATTCTCAGTCTGTCTGTCCGTCTATGTCTCTCTTTCACTGTCTGTCTACTTTGTTTTCTCTCTCTCTCTCTCTCTCTCTCTCTGACTCTAGTATACTTCTCTGTCTCAGTTTATCTTTTCATCAATCTGTCTCTCTCTGTTGAGAATCTTATCCATTCTCTCTATCAGTCAGTTTCTCACTCTCTATATCTTTCTGTCTCTCTTTCACTGTCTGTCTGCTCTGCATGTTTCTTTTGTGCTCTATCTCTCTCTCTGTCCATTTCACTGTCTGTCTATATATCCAACAGACTCTATCTCTGTTTTCTCTGTTTGATTGTCATTCTCTCTCTCTCTCTCTCTCTCTCTCTCTCTCTCGGTCTCTAGCTATGGACCTGTCTGTCTGTCCCAGGTGTCTTTTCATCAGTCTGTCTCTGTCAGTTTTACTATTCACTCCTTTTATCTCTTCCTATTTGTCAGTCAGTTTCTAATGAGCAGATTTGAATGATTTTAAATAATCAAGAAAAGACACTTGACATAAATTTTAAGTGTAAAGATGGAGACAGTAGTTACACAGTTTTTGCCACCACGGAGAGTCTGAGGTGTTTTGAGCGTGGTGACATTCGACATAAAAGGCTGAGCTGTCCACACGGAGCTGTGCAGCCGGGGAGCTCAGGGGGCGACTTGGCCGGGACACAGCGGCAGCAGCGCGGGGACAGTCAGCCGGAGAACACCGAGGAGCACGAGCTCGCAGCGGGCCACATCGACATCCAAAGCAGTGACAAACTCACTCATGAAGGTCAGTACTGAACGCACTGCCACCACTGAGACACGCCCTCACCTGCCGCGGATATGAACATCGCAGTTACTGTAAACAGCGTGAGCGTATCCAGCACTGACAGTGACTCCACCCCTAACACTTCCCCCGCCCCCAACATCTGCACCGAAGAGGGACAGGAGCCTCAGACACCCATACCTGATACCCAAGGACAACATACACTACTAAAGTCCAAATAACAAAGAAAGTTAATGGTGAGGGTGGGGGGGGGGGTGCTTAGGGGGAGTGCTTTCACTAAAAAAAAGTAAATATGTAAATAACACATGAAACAAATAAAAAAATTGGAAATAAATACTCTAATAAAGTATGTTAAAATCTCTCTCTCTGTTGATCTCTCTTTCCATCTCCCTGTTCAGTGCTCTCTTTGTGTTTTATTATCATCATCATCATCATCATCATCATCTCTCTCTCTCTCTCTAGCTATTGGTCAACCGGTCTGTCTCTGTTTGTCTCTTTGTCAGTTTGTCTCCGTCTCTCCGTTTTTTTCTCATTCTCCTTCCTTGGTGGTTGTTTGTCAGTCAGTTCATCACTTTCTCTATCTGCCTATCTATCTTTCTGTCTTTCACTGCCAAACTAAGAAAAAAAAATACAAACTGCATAAAAAAAGTGAACTGCATGAGCATGGTCAGAGGAACACAGATCACACACCTCCCGGGGAATGTGTTTGGCCCGAGCCCCACTGGTGGTTAATGGTGTAATTAGCACTAACCCATGCAGGTCAGCTTGCTGGAGAGAGGCCTACACTTTCTAATCACACACACACACACATGCACACACACACACACACACGCACACACACACATTAATGATACAAATATGATTGTGTGAATCACTAGGCTGTTCAGGTCTTTTGACCTTTTTCAAATCCCCATGATATATACAGTTTCCATCAGCAAGTCTCGTTCATTCCTTCCCTGAGGCAGTGTGTGTGTGTGTGTGTGTGTGGTCCACTGAGGCTCACCCTGGAATATCCCGTACATGTTTAACTCATGACTGTGTTTAATTCTGTATCAGAATCATAACAGTCACAGCAACACATAATGGTGTTTAGCTGCAGCTTTAGATTTTTGTGTTTTGTATTTAATTTCATATCCTGCCCACAAACATCAGCTAGGAGGCGCTGTTATAAATCATGTAGCGGGCTGATAGAGCTAAACGGTTATTAGTACTCAACCAAGCAATTTGTTTAAGTTATGCGTTTAATTGCTGCTGCAGTCGGCTGGTATTCATGCTGACTGTAAAACTAATTACACACTGAGTCTAATTATGTCTAATCTGATGCCGAGGTCTAATAACATCCAGAATACAAGGCTGAGTGTTTTAAATGTCTTAAAATTATAGAGCTATAAAAATTTCTGTAAGCAAAGCTGAGAGTGCAGCACTGATGGAGGAGGAAAAGGCGGAGAAGCCACACCTTGTTTACTGAGATTGAACCAGAGAGTCCACACCTCTTTCATTGGGACTGGACTAGAGACTCTACACCTCCTCTACAGAGGCCACACCTCATTTACTGGGACAGAACTACAGAGGCCACACCTCCTTAACATAAGCCACACCTCCTTCAGTGGGTCTGACAGATGTTCACACCCTTATTTTTCAAAACCTAAACACCAGTAATAGAGAGCTGTATGAGCGTATCATATGAATTATACCTCACTGATAAACAGACCCTAATGAATGCATTTGATTCCATAACTCTTCACACCCCACCAGTTTGTGTGTTTAACTGAACTGTGACAGACAGTGTGTGTGTTTTATAGTAGCTTCTGTATCACAGAGAGTGTAAAGAGACAGGGTAGGAGGAACAGTGAGTTAAAAGCAGAGTGGACAGGAAAGTCAAAGCGTGTCTGCAGAACCCAGCGTGACCTGACAGACTTGCAGAAACGCTCCGGTAGCTTTTCCTATTACACACTCATGGCTCATGGTCGTCCCTCACTTGGAATCATGTGGAAAAACTTTACCGCCTGCAATTTGTCTAGGCATGAGTGTGTGTGTGTGTGTGTGTGTGTGTGTGTGTGTGTGAGGATGAAGCAGTGTCTGTGGTTCTTGGTGGAGCAAATGTTCCTATCAGGGTAGTAATACTGTATCTGACGATTTTGAACTTGTGGGAGAAACAACTGATGAGGAAACCTAATAAAAAATGAAATAACACATAAATATAATATAACTTGCAGGTTTTTATTTAAGATACTACAAGATGCTAAAGGTTTGCTTTTTTTTTTTTGCAAGTGGTAGCTCAAGATTGATTAGCTGCAGCAAAAATATGTCAATGGGTGGTCTTCACATGGATAAGAAGACAAATGTATGTGTGTGTGGGTGTGTGGGCTGGAGAGGGGTGTGTGGGGGCGGAGTCTGTGAGAAGCACTGACAGGCAGGTGTGTGTTTATGTGCGAGGCATGAAGTTGAACATATCTCATAACATTTTAAACCTCAATCTGGTTCTAAAGTTTCCTTTATTCATATATTGGCTATATGACATGACATGTGACATATTTGACATCGACCCTGATATGTGTCAGGCTTGAGCTGTTAAAGGCCAGAGCTCGACAGGAGACATGTCTGTGTTTCACCAGGTCAAAGACCGGTGCTCAATCAAACACAGCACAGGATATCTAGAGAAAGATCTCAAAGGTGTTTCTATTCTTTCTTTCCTTCTTTCTTTGATTCATTTATCTTCAGTTAGGGTTTTATCTTTGTCAGGGTCATGGACGCTATCCAGGGAACATGGGACATGTGGCCGGAGAACATCCGGGATGACATGTCCGTCCATCAAACTCATTCTAACCCAGAACCGTAAAAAAATATATAAATAACCAGCTGGCTTATAGAAAGCTTTTATGTACACCATTTTATGTACAGTATAATGTCTCATACCTTATCTCTATGAAGACAAGAAATATTTTTGTATGAATATGACATTGCCTATTATTTTGTTGGAGACACGATTGTCAATTCATGTCAACATAACAAGCAATACTTTCAACACTTTCAAGAACAAAAATTAATACCTAAGAAAGCCCACACTTTCTTCTCTAAAAACTTAACTTCATTCCCTTTCCATACCGCTTGTCTTGTATTGGGTCGCAGGGAGCCTGGAGCCTATGCCAGGAGACTTTGGGAAGACCTTGGACAGGGTGCCAATTTATTCATTGCAGGACACATGCACTACAAACGATTTGAAAACAACACTTAGCCTAATATCCATGTCTGTGGGACTATGGAAACTGGAAAACCCACCAAACACAGGGAGAACATGTAAACTATATGCGCGTACAGTAGACCCGAGGCAGGAATCAAACCCTCGACTCTGGAGGCGAAAGTGCCAACCACTACTCCACCGTTCCACTGAAAGATAACTTCATCTTAATACACATTCAGAAGAGGCTATGCTTCATGTGTCAGTCTGCCGTGAACATTCAGCAAGTGGAACACCTGTTCCTCGAAAAATCAACAGATAACTTGTCGCTCACTTGCGGAAGAGTCTGTCTGAACTGAACACACAATCATTCATCAACACCTCTCCCACACTACAGGAACTCAGCTCGAAGTTATAGCCACATCCCCCCGTACAGGCCTAACCTCGATCCAAGCCATTACCACAGGTTTGGGCCATTAAAGGAGTTCTTGGGAGGCCAGCGTTTCAGACGTAAAGCAGGCAGTCTGATCATGGGTCCAACATGAGAAAACGTTCTACCATGATAGTATCGATGCACTAGTGAAACAGTGGGATATGTGCATAAGTATAGCAGGGGATTATATATAGAAATAAATTCTCCAAAATGTGTTCTGTTATTCTGGACAATCAAAAGTCCCAGTTGGACTTGAACAGCCCTTGTATGTTTAAAGTCAGGGCAACATATTGGTATTTAGTACCCAAGGTTTAGCTTTAGTTTAGCTTTCTTTGGAAAATGTAAGCAACAGTTTTTCTTGTGTGTGTGTGTGTGTGTGTGTGTGTGTGTGTGTGTGTGTGTGTGCAGATCCTTTGATTGCTCCCTCTTCCCCAGGATCTCTTCTGAACAAGGTGATGTGACACTCAGGACCCACTCAACTGAGACACTACTTTGCACAGTATGGTAGGCTACTGTGTGTGTGTGTGTGTGTGTGTGTGTGTGTGTGTGTGTGTGTGTGTGTGTGTGTGTGAGAGAGAGAGTTAAAGACAGCTGTTATGTCAGAAAGCAGCTCTGGTATACAGCGATGTGCCAAAGCACTCCGCCCAGCTACTGGAAATAACATTATACCTCATATTGTTTTTCATACTGTCCAGGAAATCTGAAAACACACTCCCATCTGGAATGTTGAACACTAATGTCACCTCTGAGTGATCAATATGAGCCCAAGCTCCTGCAAGGCGAGTGTGTCTTTCTTTGTTTCTTTGTCTTGGTGTTCAATAGCATGTATGATCAGGATGTGATAATACAGAATATCTTATTTAACCAGCATGGAAATATCTGATGGTCAACACTTCTTGTCGTTACTTTTGCAATCAAGCTCCAGGACTGCTTTCCAGAATGGTATAGAAGTATTGGAACCTGGATGAGTGTTAAATTTTAGCAATCTGTATTGCAATTTGTCCTCCTTGTCTATCGTTACAGCTATAAATCCATAATTAATCAGAATTTTATGTCATGACACTAAGACCACAGCAGTGTGAATTGATTAACAATGATTATCAATTATATACCAATACACTGCTGACTGGATCATGGGCTCATCTGTGCCTGTGGGGACATAAGGCAAGGCTAATGTCACCAAAAAAATTAAATGCTAAATGGTACCAGAGTACTACTCTAGAACACCCAGTTCATCACAGCCTACCAAATATAGGTCTTAGCAAGCAAAGAGTTCAAGGGTGTTGACCCAGCCCCCAAGCTCCCCAGATCCCAATCCAATTGAGCCTTCATCGTAGGTGCCCGACAAACAAGTCTGATCCACAGAAACTCCACCCCAGAGCCCATAGCACACAAAGGATCCACTGCTAATGTCTTGGTGCCAGACACCACACTCCCAGAGCCACTCCAGAGCCACCCTGATGGGTCAAGGTGAACCCAAACTCTTGGTGGTTTTAAGGCTCAATTGTCTTATGGCTGATCAATGTACATGACTCCAGTTGGACTCAAATAAAGTCTGAAATTTTTAAACCTACCCTGGGAATGTTCCTCATAAATTATGTGTTAGTTTGTAGTTACGGTTTGTTTGTTTTATGATGCATAAAGGACCTGAACTGGCATTGCAACCTTCTTTAGTTTCTTGCAAAATGGGTTCATATTACAAGAAAATGTTATTGGGATTTAGGTGATGTACTTAAATAGTTAAATAAATAGTTAAATGAATATAATAATAGTCAAATAAAAAAATGAAGCCTCAATTTACTCTGGCATTTTCACATTATACACAATTTATTTGTACCATGCCAAGGAGCAATTGACCACGCCTCCCACCTGCTCCCCAGCTGCCCAAAAGCAATTTTTTTTGCTTTCCATTCTCGGGCACACTTGCACATTTACACTCTCTGATACCCCAGGTGGCAGTATGCACCTACCTGGTCTATGAGCCACCATTAAATACAAGAGAAGAAGAGTACAAGGAAGTTAACATTTAAGCTATGCCTAATATTATTGATATTTTGGAAAAACAACTGTTCGCATGCCTGCCTTCCTACTCTTTCCTAAAGCTTTGGCTGTGTAGGTCAGAGGATGAGATTGTTGTGTGCTACACGCAACAAATGGCACTGATGATGTCTTGTCTAAACGTCTCGGGTTACATTGCTGTAACCCTGTTCCCTCAAAAAGCGGGAACGAGATGCTGCGTGAAAACGCTATGGGAATGTCTTTTTTTTCCCCGGTTGTGAAGCACGTGTGTGTCAAACACGCCAAAAACTTTGGCTTATATAACCTCGGTCAGGTGACGTCATCTGATGAGGTGCACCTGCAGGTTATAAATAGGACTCAACCAAGGGCTCTTAGACATAATTCAGGGATGCTGACTCGAGGACCCGCGAGCCTGGAGTTGCATGGACATCCAACAATAAAATCTGACAAATGTGTGCGGAGAGGACAACCTGCCGCATCACGCACTTGCTGCAAGGGGACACTTCTTGCCAGAGCAATTAATGAGGCAAGCCCCCTGGTCAAATGGGCATAAATTACTAGAGGCAAAGTCTGCCACGTGCCTCATAGGCTAGGGCACTAGCATCTCTCACCCAACGTGACCGCATTCATCTAGTGGCGGCCCCCCTTCGGCTGCGGCACCATAACATAGAAAAACCTGCTCTGATTTACTTTACTGGCTAGTGTGGTGGATGTACTGTAAATCTGAAGAGCACGAACTGGGCACAGAAAATGAAGTCTTCCTGCTCCGGAGGTGTAAATGGCAGAGGACAGAGGCTTCGAGAACAACTGTGCATGGGTGAGGATGCAGAATAGCTTTGACTAGCCAGTTGACAAAGTCTAAGCAAGATGGAGAGGCTGACGAAGGCTGCAAATCTTCACGTATAAACTGGCAACTAAAGGGTAGTAGTAGTAAGCCCTTAGCCCACAGATAAGTATAGGCCATCGACGATCCTCCGCCAGCGAACTCGGTCCTGCGCTTCTTTTACTGCTTCACTCCAGGTGATCCAATACTTGGATCTAATACAAATTTTTAATATAGCGGTTCAACTCGCGAAACAAAATTGGACGCAGCCCACCCATCTTTCCTGGAACCAAGAAACAGCTACTGTATTTGTTGAATTAACAGAGGTGCTCGTTCCGGTTTCACGGAAAACACTGACAATTTGAAAAAACTATCTTTCCGTGTTTCACGCCTCAGGGAAGCCAGACCTGGTCGGGACTGGTTGGCCGACGGTGCTCAAGTCGATATGCCTGTAAGACAGCCATGGTGTGCAGAGCACAACCAGCTTGACCTGCTGCCTGAAAGGCTTTCCCCACCAGCGAAGAAAGACAAAAGCCTACATGGCTTGGTGGGGAGCATGGGCTTTTTCAGAGAGGATGACGTCCCAGGAGAGAGATATCTCTCTATCGTCTCTTCTATCTAGGGCATCATCATGTAATCCCGCAACTTTGCATCCACAACATTAGAATAATGTCGATGGCACGAAAACACTGGATGAATATGGCATTTTCCATGAACGAGTTAACTCATCATGGAGATCACCAAAAAAGGGGAGGCTCCTCCCTCTGTCCATTCGACAGAAACCTTGCGTCTAATTTTGAACGCTTAGGGGACTCCTGCTCCTGTGGCCATTCGAAGTGTAAGCGCTCAACCGCGCATGCTACCACCTCTAATAACTCCTGATATGCTCGCTCATCGCTAGAGGAGCGCTCTGAAGGAATAGTTTCCATCTCCGCCAAGAGAGGAAGATTCTTCCGCCGCTTCACAAGAAGCGCCGGAGCATGCGGTAATGGCTAATGATCGAGAGAAAGGGAGGATTCCATCTCATGCGCTTCTGCCAGATCAGCATGCGACCCCAAGGAATGCGCCGCTGCTCGCGGTTTCGTTTTAAAGAACGCGAGTCGAGAGCGAAGGACTTTAATAGGGAGGAGATCGCACTGCTCACATCCTCCCTCAAGTGCGAGGATAGTGTGCTCTTCCCCCTAAAACTCAAAACAATAAGTGTGGAAATTGCCCTCCTCGAGATTTCTCACACACGGATGCACACATCTATTAAACTCTATTCTATTCTATTAAAATGTCTATGGTGAGTAATAACTTTCTACTTCGCTTTCTTTGCTGAAAAATGCTTGCACACATGCACACACATAAGGCCTGAGGATGTTTCCAGTTCAGTCCTATTTATAACATGCAGGTGCACCTCATCAGATGACGTCACCTGACCAAGGTTATATAAGCCAAAGTTTTTGTCATGTTTGACAAACACGTGCTTTACAACTGGGGAACAAAGAGACGTTCCCATAGCGTTTTCATGCAGCATCGAGTGTAGCTTTTAAAAGGGAACAGAGATCTTCTTCCATTCAGGTACTGTTGGAAGGGCAGTAGATATGACTGGCTTTCATATATAATTCAAGAGGACTTGGGAATGGTTCTGAGTACGGAACAATTGTATTCATACTGATCAAAATTAATCAGACATTGAGGTCAAGTGTTTTCTAAAAATGATCCTGGGGCCCCAATGCGAAAACACGCTAATGCTCATTAATTACAACATCCATTTACTAAAAATGACTAATTCGCTGGAACCTTATGAATGGAATTTATTGAAAGTATAGCAGCGAAATCCCTTGATTTGTATCATCTCACTTTTTACCAAACATGCCAGATAATGTTAGAATTTACGTGTATTTGCTGAACATCCCATCTGGCATGTCTACTTTGTTTAATGCCACTTACTATATACTGGCAGAATTAAAAGACACTGCCTGTGTCACATTCTGCTATGGTGTTGGACTGTGGGCTTGGTGTTGAGGCATAGATGCAGAGGGGATGCAGTGAAACAGAAAAGAGTCTTTAATAAGAATCAAACAAACAAAAAGCAAACATGAACAAAACATGAACTAAGAGTTGGCTAAAATCATGGAGCATGCTAACAAACAAGAACTCATAATACAAACAGACTCGGGATTACATGATCTAATACAGTACCGACATGGGGATACAAACTGGACGAGACAAGACATACTAAACAGCCTAGAGGACTAAACACAAGGGACTATGCATGCAAGGGATAAACACACAAGACAGGCTTGGCTAGGTCCACCACCTGTTCTGCACATTAGCTGCTAAGCTAGCTTATAGCTAATCAGACTAATGGCTAAACAGGCTAGTAGCCTGAGACCCAAGGGAATGAACAGACAAGGTACACAGCAGACTAGGTATGAAACAGACTAAGAACTCTAAAGGTTAGTGGCTAAAGATGTTAGTACCTAAACAGACTAAGAACTAAGCAGAAAAGGAGACTAGACAGACTCAAAGACTAGACAGACTAAGATCTAAACATGTTAGTATCACCCTCATTAGTATTTAAACAGACTACTAGCTAAACATGCAATGGGGGTTACTTACACAAAAGGGTAAACACAAAAGGCTAATTCTCCTAGAGGCTAATCCTGCTAGGAGACACAAAGACATTTCAATATAACCAAACTTAACTTAAAGTGCTCCTGAAACCAAAGGCCAACTATACTCAAATCAAAACAAAACCCACATAACAGAAATTAATGCTCGACCTAGCTTCCCAGAACAAACAGGTATTTATGCTTATACTAATTGCATCCTCGGTTCAGCTGGGCATCTGCGTCAGCTGACTGAGGTGCCTTCTGGGAAACTGGGTCTACAACAAAAAATACAAACTAAAAACACTGCCCTCTAGTGGGCAACCCTCACAGCCTGAGAGGTTCTCTAGCTAACATTGTATGTTTCACACCAGAACATAAAACAATTTCAGACTTTAATTTACGTTAAAGATAAGTTAATTTAACTTTTTTTCCATTTGACTTTATGTAGGAAGAGGAGATGTTGGGCTGATAGGTAACTTTGAGATTTTTGACAGCAGTTCTAAACATAGAAAGGTTATGCGAGCAAGAGAAAGTGAGGAAACTTGAGCCAAAGCAATGCAGCCTGGTGAAAACACATCTTTTGAAAAAATTGTTTTCCACCTCTTAGTAGGAAAATCAGGGTGGTTATGATACCTCCATTTCATCACGAGATTAAGATTTGGATTTATCCGATAACAACATCCCCTGTCCTATAACAGGCACAACTGCAAAAACCCAGGAGTGGTAGGGCTCAAACTCTTGACCATCCAATCACCAATGCAAAACCTCAACCACCTTTGTGTATATATATATATATATATATATATATATATATATATATATATATATATATATATATATATACTGTAAAAAATAAATAGCACATTTTACGGTAAAAAAACGCCAGCTGTGGTTGGCAGAATTCTACTCTAAAAAATACGGTAGCACCGTTATTGCACTGCGGAAAAAATAATAAACCGTAAATTTTACGGTAAAAAATGGCAGCTGTGGTTGTCAGAAGTTTACCGTAAACATTTTTACAGATTTTAATTTTTTTTTTTTTATTAACATGTTTATGTTGTTATAAAAACAGTTTATTCCCGCCAAATTCCAGGGTTTACATTGTAACAAATACGGATCATAACCAAGTTTTTTACAGCTCAGAACTGTCTAATTTAAAGATTTATGTTGTAATAATAACTGTTTATTTCCATCTTTTTTACAGCTCAGTACTCACACTCTCTCACCCATACAGCTTTATCCTATATATTGGGGGGGGGGGGGGTTGACTAGTACCTGGAGGAAACCTACCAAGCACATGGAGAACATACAAACTCCACACACACAGAGATGAGAATCGAGCCTGGCCGGGAATCGAACCCGGACCTTTGTGGTGGAAGGCGACAGTGCTAACCACTACACTACCGTGCTGGCTACACAATTGCTGTCGTTGTTTTTGGACTGTTTGTTTTATTATGAATAACCACAGTGACTTCATTCAGCAATTCTGTGAAAGCATCATTTTATCACACCTAGCTGGAGCTAAAAGAGATAAAAGTTACATTGCTAAGCATTCGGATTTTACTGTTAAGAAACTATTAAGAGGACTTTTATACTAACTGATGAATACAAACCTAAATCAAATCATCAAAACCCATCAAAAGTTATTCAAGACATCAGCATGGTCCCATGTATTCTTTAATAAAGACAGTAAAACAATATTTAAATTCTCAAAATCAACTATACAAATGTCAGGGTGGACATTTTTTTGGGCAGACACTCTAAGTACGGCGGTGGTGACGGGCAAAGTGGCGCGTGCTAGCGGCTGTCCTCGCCACAGTCATCAAAGTGTGGAATACACATTCACAAATCTGAAGTCTTTGGTTAATGTAAATTAGACGGCTATAAACCGTAGCAAAAACTATTAAAATCCGTAAAATATACAGTATAATGAGTGCAGTCCCGTACAAACAATAACGTTGCTACTGTATTTTTTATGGTAAATTTCTGGCAACCACAGCTGCCAGTTTTTTACCATAAAATTTTTAAGTTTATTTTTTACAGAGCAGATATTTTTCTGATTTTTAAACTCTATCAACAAAGGTTTAGTAAAATATAAACTGATGCTTCATGATATTAGTAACAAATACCTTCTCTGAAAGTTTCCTTTTTATAAATACAGTATATCATAAATTTTACTGCAATAAACCATATTTTCATATGTTTTTAACTGTTAAATTTAAGGTCTTACTCTTTAAAACTAATTACAGTTTTTCACTGTAAATTCTACAGTTATTCCAAGTTTTGTGAAATACGGTTTTATTCTGTAGCATTTGTGTACCCCGCCTCGTGCCCGAAGACTCCTGGGATAGGCTCCATGTCCCCCGCGACCCTGAACACAGGATTAAGCGGTATAGAAGATGAATGAATGAATGAATATATATATATATGTTTATGCTTTCTTTAAACTTCAATTATGGCAATAATGTTTCCTCTAAAGATGTCAGTAGTCGCACCATCGTTCATGCTGTTATTTAACCACGAGAAGAAAGTCATATAACTTCAAAACTAAGCGTCAAAATTTTGGGGCCCCTCTTGATCAACAGTGACAGATACTTACTACATACTACATATGTGCCGATTTTATTTTGTGTTGTGATCCTGTAAGGGTCATGATTTCAGTATCCTAAGTATCCAAGTATCGTCATTTATTATTCATATTCATATTCATTTTTATAAAATTAATATTATAATTAGTATTATTATTAGTAGTAGTAGTAGTATTATTACAGGCAAGTTTAGCAAATAATACGCTCCTAAAACACAGGATACTGTGCCACCTGCCAATGTGTGGATATAGTTTAGAGAGTGCCACCTTTTCGTTTATTGAGGAATGGCAATATTTGGAGCACCTCAAATGGAAACATAAAAACGTACATTTAAAAATTATTTTAAAATATAGATGTTTGTACTACAGTAAGTGAGGTGACGCATAAACTGTCAAACAAAAGAATTGTGATACATCGCTGAATCTTTTCTTCCTCCATCTCTAATATTGTAACTGATCTAGCACATGGAAAGAACACACAGTCTTTTTTAATAAGCACTTTTCAAGCAATCAATGAAAGAATGCAGTCTTTAAAGAAGTTATGCTCTTTGAAAGCAAAGGCTTGTGAGCTGTCTCTGTAAATGTCGAGGTTCTGTGGGTTGAAGCTCAGTAGATTGACGATGGACTGTGTGCTCCAAGCTCTGCCGAGAGAGTAACAAAAAGCAGTAGGCATGAGACAGAAAGCAAACATGCAAGACATTTTGAGTGCACTGGAATGCGCATTAAACACATTTTTCTAGGACAACAAAAGAAAAGAATCCATGATAAGTTTTCACTGATACTCTACTCCCCACTATGCAAAGAACCGACTTCTGCTCAACTGCATGTGATGAGCCGATGCCATCACAGGGAGGGAGAGCGAAGGTCAGAGGCTTTCTCCCCCATGTAAACCCATGCTTGTCACCTGTGCTTATGCCGATTGGTGGAAGGTGCCCACTGTGCACATCGTGGTTGAGGACCACGTAGGTAAATACAAGCTTAGAGCTGGTACAATTCCTCAGCTGCCTATGCTCCTATTTCTAGGTATTGACTGGCCCAGTTAGCTGCAGTTAGAACGTAAGGATCGCGAGGATCGCCTATGACCAGCTGGCGTAACCATGCAAGTGCAAGTTGGGCGACCACATACAGTACTGCTGTTCTTCTCCATTGCTACATGGAAATTCATGGCTCACTGGCAAGGATCCTTCACCGTCGTGGAATGAGTCGAACCAGTAAAATATCAACTGCAACAGCTGGGTGAGCACAAATGCACAGAGCTCATATTAATTTACTCAAATGGTGGATTGAACCAAATAACCAGTGGATTGAACTTACATTTGTCTCTGCCACAGAGCAAAGCCACAATCTTGTTCATTGGGAGAGGATCTGATACCCACTCAGAAGCAGGAGCCGAGTGAACATGTGGATCAGTTTTTTGATGTGTTCTCCACTAAACCGTGGCTTACTCACCTTATACGCCATGACACCAAAATGACGCCCGGCGCAGTCATTCGCCAGTGCCCGTATAGAACCCTGGCGGCCTGCCATTAATCCTAAGGTGGACAGCATGTTGCAGCATAACATTATTGAGGTGCCAATTGACCCCTGGTCAAGTCCCATCATTACAGTGCCCAAGCCTGATGGGTCGATAAGGCTATGTGATGAAATCTGATGGCTCAACTCAATTCTCACCTTCAACGCATACGTTTCCACATGTGGATGATGTCATGGACCGATTGGGAAAGTTCCCAATTCATTTCCACACTTGGTCTGATGAAGGACTATTGGCAGGTGTCCTTTATACCCATGGCCAAAGCCAAGACCGCCTTTTCTACAAAAGACAGCAATTGCTACATTACAACCACAGGAATTTTTTATCAGGTGATGGAGATCATCCTTAAAACCCATCGCTGCCATGCCGCTGGGTCTAGATCTAACTCTCACTAAGGTACTGATCCACTTAATTAGCTGGGAGGATTATCTGCACCACTTGACCTCATACGTATATACTATACACACATACTGTAAATACATGGTCACTGTACACTATACTGTACTATGTGGCGAGTGAGGCACGATACAACTTCACTAAACACCAGGGAAGTGTGTGTGTGTGTGTTTGTGTGTGTCAGCAGGAGTAGGGGTCGGTGCAAGTGTGCCAATATTTTCAGCTGCCCACCTATAAACAACTGAAGTCTTATTAGTGTAACACAATGGTTTTGTTGCAGTTTGTAGACACGCCAAACGTCAGTAAAGCTCAGCAACAGATAGTAAATTTTTGATTAAAATCAAAGCAAACCTTATTACTTTCTCAGGCTGGACTCAGCAGAGCACTCTAATCTATTGGATTGTGTACGTGTGTGTGTGTGTGTGTGTGTGCGTATGAGAGAGAAAGCTGTGGGTTTCAGAACTATTTATTCGACAAGCCCGTGTGTGTGTGTGTGTGTGTGTGTGTGTGTGTGTGTGTGTGTGTGCGCAAGTGTGGGCAGAAGGCCAGTCCAGGTCCAGCCAAAGAGGCACTCTCGCGGTTAATCATCATGGAGACGCTCCCATTCCATTAAGCTGCATAAAATGTGCCACAGCCTGTGGCCTAGCAGAGCTCAGCCAAAATCCCCTCTCACGCACACACACGCACACACACATATACACACACACACATAGTGGCTATGTTTACATACACAGAGTCTGCTCACTACAACCCGAATAAACTGATTGTGAATGAACTGCTTTTTTTCAGTTTTTTTCAGTTCCCATGGTTAATAATATCCATTTACACAGTTCATGAAATCTGCGGCACATAATGTTGGGTCAGCGTTACCATAACAACATGAAGCTGAAAAATGTGCTTGCCTTGTGTGAGTCTAAAATGACGCCCATGTCAACGTCCTTCAGATGTCCTTATGAAGCAGCAGGTGTGAAGAAGAGGAAGAGGAACTCATGCCACTTGAACATGCAGGCAGCGTCTCATCCAACCTCACGCTCCCGCCGATCTGCAGGTCGTCCCAAATGGCATAAAGACGAGTAACATGAACACAGCTTCCATAGTGGACTGGCATACACAAATATTCCAGGTTATTAACCTAATTAGTTCTCTTGTTGCTCAAACAGAAGTCCATCTTGGCTTTGGTTGTGGGTGTCAGATTCTTTTGATTGAGTTGGATAAAGGAAGTTTTTACTTGAATTGATATCATTCCAACACAGTATCACAATCACAACTCCAATTGAGCAACACAACTCCAATCTCCCCGTGCTTGGTGGGTTTCCTCCGGGTATTCCGGTTTCCTCCCACAGTCCAAAGATATGCAGGTTAGGCTAATTGGCGTTCCAAAATTGCCCGTAGTGTGTGATTGGGTGTGTGAGTGTGTGTATGTTTGTGTGCCCTGCGATGGATTGGCACCCTGTCCAGGTTGTACCCCGCCTAGTGCCCAAAGTCTCCTGGGATAGGCTCCAGGTCCCCCGCGACCCTGAACACAGGATTAAGCGGTATAGAAAATGAATGAATGAATGAATGAATGAATGA
Source organism: Channallabes apus (assembly GCA_030522415.1). Lineage (NCBI taxonomy): Eukaryota > Metazoa > Chordata > Actinopteri > Siluriformes > Clariidae > Channallabes > Channallabes apus. The sequence continues at coordinate 4,044,521 of CM060113.1, read as the reverse complement.
ACTCTAGTCTCTCCATTCAGATATTTTTATTTGGAATCACGCACAATACCTGTGTTCTCAATGAGGAGATCCGTAAGAAATATGGAGCCGATCCAATCACCAACATGCTACACAAAGCCTGGCTGCGATGAGACAGACATGTCCTGTGCTCTGACATCACTAAGCAGTTGACCTCTTGATCGAAACACTGCACAGTGACCTGTACATCACTCATGTTCACCCCGACCAACCCATGACCATGTCAAATGGCAACAGTGAACCAAAAATCAGCACTAACCCTAACCCAGCCATCACTCCAGACAAACCCTAAAGAAAAAGAATTAATTAAGGTAAGTTAAGTCTTTTGATTAAGTCTGTTGATTCATACAATGACATCAGTTGGTGTCAGGTGTAGTACTTAATTTGTTCCAGATCACACCAGAACAGGATTCAGTACCTCTCAGATTCAGGGTGCTTTCACACTAGAGACTTAGGCGTAGATTTGAATACTTGGCCCGAATGTCCAGTATAAGTATATGCTCTCATATTCTAAGCTGAAAGGCCATTGCTGATAAAGTAGAAACACAAGCAAAAGTGTCACTCCTGGTTTTTTTTTTTTGTTTGTTTTTTTAAATAGTAGTAATATTAGGATGGCAGATTGTAGATGGCATGGTTACCACTGTGGCCTCGCACCTCCAGGGTCCAGGGATTGATTCTCACCCTGGGATCTGTGTGTTTTAATTACTAATTTATAATATTTTTAAATGACTTATTCAGTATACAACATGTTTAGTTTAGGTCAAATAAACATGTCTGCCAACATGGCAAAATAACCAAAACAGCACTTCTTACATATAAATGATTTATATTTTACTCACAAGTGTTTGCCGTGAGACAGTTTAAATAGAAACACATGGGAAATACAGAATCAATATTTATAAACACTGTTTCCTTTGATTTTGTGTGCTTGTTTTTCATGTGCTTGGTGGATTTTCTCAGGGTAGTCCAGTTTCCACCCACATTCCAAAGACTTGCAGATTAGGCTACTTAGCTTTCCCAAATTGCATGTAGTCTGTGTGCCCTATGATGGATTGGCACCCACCTTGTACCCCGCCTAATACCCAAAGTCTCCTGCGGCTCCAGGCCCCCAACGACCCAGTATACAGGATAAGCAGCATTAAATATGAATAAATGAATTAGGCATATCATGAAGGTTGACTCATTTGTACTTTTCTTCTTAGTTTTATTGGCTTGTCAACCATCTAAGTGCATACTGCCACCTACTGTTTTGGAGAGTGTAGCTACACAAGGGTGAACAATATTGCTACATTTCACATCAATATGTAAAAGCTGGACAACAGGGGAGTCAACTGGACCCAGCAATAGTACAGTACCTGTGCACAGGATGAAGAAGTGATAAAGCAGCTTTGGCATTGCATTAAGGTCAGCTCCATTGAACTGCTTTTCATCTTTGTGCTTATTGGCAGATTACAAACCCTCTAGGTTGGCGTGTGCTCGGGTACCGAACAGCCTTACTATTGTGAATGGGGGACCAATGTGGGAGTAGTAGGGGTAATGGGTGTAAACAAAAATTCTAAAGTGCATCATGCAGCACTGCACATTTTACAAATTACTTATTCATTAATTACTAATTTATAATATTTTAAAATGACTTCTTCAGTACAACGTGTTTAGCTTAGTGACATCAAATCAACATGACCTCCAACATGGCAAAATAACCAAAACAGCACTTCTTACATTTTAATGATTTATATTCTACTCACAAGTGTTTGGCGTGAGACAGTTTAAATAGAAACACATGGGACATACAGAATCAATATTTATAAACACTGTTTCCTTTGATTTTATTTAGAACTATGATCCCATAACTATTAAACTGCTGGCTCGATGTATATCTCATTATATTCTATAACGTGTTACTGTATTATGCACATGTACTTCAAAGCTGCCGAAGCTGCCATTTTATTCCTGGCCCTTACTGCACCTTTGCAGAGCTGGAGAGATTAAAAAAATAATATTTGGCATGTTATGTAAGGAACAGATAGGGATCCTGAGATTTGTCTGTACAAAGCTATTTTAGACGAATGTTTTCGCTCGAGGCGTTTCAGTGTCATGGTACAGCGAAATGTTGAGACGGAGCAATTATGCGACTGTAAAACTCTTATATTTATGACATGTAGGCATAAACATTGTAAAAATATTTGAAAATGCAATGTATTAATTATATAGGATTGTCAATCACTTGGCGCAGGGTAGACAGCGGTTTCTTTTGTCGCTCGCTCTAATGATGCTATCAGAAACCCAGAACTTTACAAAAAACGTGGTATTTGTTAGAGACGGATTGTATGCAGTGGACTTCAGAGAGGAGTGTGTGAGAATGGACAGTTGGTGAAAAGGTTAGGACTTGCTGAAAAACATTGTTAACTCCCAGCTAAAAAAAAAAGCGAAGCATATTGAGAGGAGCGAAAGAGAGAGAGATGGAGAGAGACAGAGAGACACAGAGAGAGAGAGGGGGAAAGATATTGTCTCTACACCAGCATGCATTGTTAAAGAAGAAGCTTCGACATGTGAAACTGTCTGGAAGCCGCAAATCTCCACAAGGCACCTCGTCATCTGCCTTCCAGACGAATTCTTTAGGTTCTACACTCCTGCGGCCATTGATTCCCGTTCCTTTCCTCTTTCCTCTCTGTTGTCCTTTCCCTGCTGTCTTTTTAAACCATGGTTCTGAAAGTTGTCGAGGAAAGTGACAAGACGAAAAATGGAGCGAAGAAGGAAAGCGGAGGGCGTGAAATGTCTCTCTTCTGGACTGTCTGTCAATTAGGCGCTACACTCCGAGGCAGCATACTGAACAGAGGACAAAATATTTCAGAACATTGCACATTACGCAATATACACTATGTACAAGGGGCGTTCGAGTTCAAAGTGGGATTTTTGATTGTGCGGAACAACAAAACACACTTGACTCCCTTTATTTCTCTATATAATCCCCTGATATACTGATGCACTGATCCCAGCATCTCACTAGTGCTTTGGACCATCAAGTTAGATAGATTTCCCAGGACGCCCGAGCCATGATCGGACTGCCTGCTTCACGTGTAAGAACGTTGACCTACCCGGAACTCTTTTAATGACCCAAATATGTGGAAATGTCTTGGAGTAAGGTCAGGACTTTAAAGGGAACGTCTCGGGGTACTTTGCTGTAACCCTGTTCCCTGAAAAAGCAGGAAAGAGATGCTGCATGAAAACGCTATGGGAACATCTTTTCGTGTTGCCGGTTGTGAAGCATGTGTGTATCAAACACGCCAAATTTTGGCATATATAACCTCGGTCAGGTGACATCATCTGATGAAGCGCACCTGCAAGTTATAAGTAGGAGTGAACCGGAAACATTCCTCAGATCAATTTTGTCTGAAAGGACGTCCAGTCACGTAAGCAGTGCGGCATTGGAGTGCAGCTTCTCGTTCCCGGTTTTTCAGGGAACAGGGTTATAGCAAAGCAACCCGAGACGTTCACTTTCAAAAGCTACACTCGATGCTGCGTGAAAATGCTATGGGAACGAGAATACCAACGCCGCCGCACTGCAAGTGTCTGGACCCCCGAGGTTGTGTAGTGTGTGCACACAAAAGCCAAGGAGTTCTCAGAGCTAGCTATGGGAGGCTGACTTGAGGACCCGTGAGCCCAGAGTAGCATGAACATCCAGACTATAGAATCTCACAAATGTGGACCAACCTGCCGCATCGCACACTTGCTACAGGGGAACACCTCTTGCGAGCACAATAGATAAGGCAATCCCCCTGGTCGAATGAGCCCTGATACCTAGAGGCGAAGTGTGACCACGTGCCTCATAGGCTAGAAAACTAGCATCACTCACCCAGTGAGAAAAGTATAAAAAGCTGCTCTGACTTACGCCACTGGCTAGTGTGGTGGAAGTAAATCTGAAGAGCACGTATTGGACACAGTAAGCTGCTCCTGAGCTGTAAAAGGCGGAGGACAGAATGCTTCGAGAACGACAGGGTGCATGGTTGAGAATGGAACTTTTGGAAGATAGTTCGGGTGAGGATGTAGAATAGCTTTGACTAGCCCAGGGGCAAAGTCTAGGCAGTATGGGGAGACTGACAAAGCCTGCAGATCTCCAATCCTATTTAGAGAGGTAATGGCCATGAGGAAAACCATCTTGAGAGTCAGAAGCCTGACAGTCGCTGACACTAGTGGTTCGAAAGGGGTGTCAATGAGACCTTCGAGCATGATAATAAGTCCCAGGAAGGGACAACGGCTCTAATGGACGGCCTCAAATGTTTAGCTTCACGAATAAAACAGGCAATTAAAGGGTGCTTACCTACAGAAACGTAATTTGGGCCACGTGTGGGCCATCGCGTCCAGACCCAGGGGAGCTGGAGGAGTCAGAGAGTAGTAGAGGGGACATTGTGCTGTCCCTCGGGAGGCAAAGAGGTCCACCTCTGCTACATAGAATCTTTCCCAGATTTGACTGACTACTTCGGGGTGGAGTTTCCATTCCCCGTGTGTCACAGCTTGTCTGGACAACAAATCTGCTCCAACATTCACATGCCCTGCAATGTAAATCACCCTGAGGGACAAGAATTTGTCCTGTGCCCAAAGTAGAACCTGTGGCGCTAGGTTGTTCAAGTGGTGCGAGCCCAGTCCACCCTGGCGATTTATGTATGAGACTACTATTGTGTTGTCCACCAGCACTAGGACATGGTAGCCTCTCAACTGCTGGAGGAAGTGTTTTAGGGCCAAAAATAGAGCAATCATTTCGAGGCAATTGATGTGCCATGCGAGAAGATGGCCTCTCCAGCTCCCTTGGGCTGGACGGCCATCTAGGACCGCACCCCAGCTCGTAAGGGAAGCGTCTGTCATTAGCATTTTGCAATGACAAGACGGGCCTAAAGTGGGACCCAAGGTCAGAAGCCCTTGGCGCGTAACCCTTATTTGCGTTCCGGGATTGGCCCTTGAGTGAAAACCCCTGTCCTCTGAGCCGGAAAGAGCACGCTTTTCATGGTTTTGAATCTCAATCCTAAAGAACGAAGATGAACTAGGATGACATCCCGATGTCGAAGCGCTAGCTCGTGGGACTGGGCCAGGATCAGCCAGTCGTCTATGTAATTCAGAATGAGGATGCCCCAGAGTCGCAAGGGAGACGCCGTTGAAACGCGGAGGGCGATGTGCGAACTGGATCCTGTAGCCTTTTTCTACAGTACTTAATACCTAAGGAGATATACCTGGCAGTAGCTTCCATGCTGTCAGTTTCTCCAAAGAGGGCATGAGTTCTGAGTAGACGGGGGGAGGGGGGTGGTTAGAAATTCGGCATCCTGGACTAAGGCATGGACTGACCGAAAAGCTAACCTCAAGTTGGAGACCGGTGTTGTCCGAAACACCAATGGCGGCGGAGCATGAACACCGACCCCCTGAGGGTGCCAGGGATGGCACTTTGTTCTTAAAAGGAATTCTATGTGCGCCTCCCAGGGGGGAGCCACCCCCACGTTCCTGGGCGCATGAGCCTCAAGGCATCTTCTTTGTGAAATAAACAGTGCGCCGATTCAACTTTGTTGGGGCGGCTTGTGAAGGGCGGCGAGCCGTACCCCAGTCTTTATGAGGGGTGCGCGGCTGCTCACACTTTCTTTTTGCGCCTCTCACCTGGCGAGACACAGACCTGGTCGAGATTGGGTGACCGACAGTCCCGAATCTTGAGCACGGCGAGGAAGAAATTTTCCAAAGGTCTTTCCGTCTGCTTGGTTGCGTGAAGAGACAGGTCTGTGGCTCGGCGTAGTTCTAAAAATGCCCCATCATTGACAGTGCCGCCAGGGGTCAGGTCTTTTAGCAGATCAGCCTGGTACACCTGCAAGACCGCCATGGTGTGCAGAGAACCACCAGCCTGACCTGCTGCTTGGAAAGCTTTCCCCAGCAAAGCAGATGACAGTCTGCATGGCTTGGAGGGAAGTGCTGGCATTTTTAGAGATGATGATGTCCCAGGAGAGAGATAGCCTGCAAGCGTCTCTCCTACCTGAGGCATCATCGTATAAACCTGTGCCTCTGCATCAACGATATTCGAATAAATCGAAGTCAATGGCAGTCACAGTGCTCGCAGTCTCCTTGAAGCCCAAGGAGAGTGTGATTTTCACCCAAACATTGGAAGCAATACTCGTGAATATCGCCCTCCGAAAGAGGTCTATCACACGGAGGTACGCATCTAGCACGAAACACTAGGTTCTATCCATTCTATCAGTGAGTAATTGCTTCTCTTTATTTATTTATTTATTTATTTATTTTGCTTAGACACACACACGAAACACAATACGTGCTTGAAGACGAAAAGATCTGAGGAATGTTTCCGGTTCACTCCTATTTATAACCTGCAGGTGCGCTTCATCAGATGACGTCACCTGACCGAGGTTATACATGCCAAAATTTGGCATGTTTGATACACACATGCTTCACAACCGGCAACATGAAAAGATGTTCCCATAGCGTTTTCACGCAGCATCAAGTGTAGCTTTTGAAAGGGAACTTGGCAATACTCCCAGCCGAGTTCATATAATTTGCATGTTGTATTGGAGAATGATTGTGTGTACAGGTCCTACAAACATATACATCTTTTCTGCAGGGTGGAGGCAAGTTATCCATCAACCCATACAGCCTTCTTTAAAACATCTTCACCATTCAAATGTTTTACTGCGGCTAAGAGTCTCATCACTGTACGGTGCTTGAAATCTTCTGTAAATGTCAATCACTTTAACACTTTCACTGTCCAAGTTTGACTGTAAAACTGTAATGTTTTAAAATGGTTTTAATTGCTGGAACCTTTTTTCTGTAGAATTTCCACAAAAAGTTTATAAATTTTGCAAACACAAATGCAATAAAATTTTCATTTGTAGTAGATGGTTATTTAATGGGTCTCCAGTGTGAGTCAGTCGGTGTGAGCTAGTTTTTGCTAAATTTTTGTTCTTTCCTATCAGTTAAACTGAATTGATCTGTTTTAAACCCACACATGGCCTTCAACGGAGCTTGGAGTGGAGTAGTGACAAAAATGCTTGAAACTATCAAGTCATTGTTTGTATCTGATTTTGCAGAATGACTCAGGAGTTTGGTTTCGAGAGCAAATTGATGTTGACTTCTTTGCTGAGTGTTTTGTCATCTGCATTTGTGAATAGATTTCATCTCACAAACCAGTGAAAAGGTGACACAGGGAAGTGAAGCTCATCATACATGTACTCTAATGTCTAATTTTTTTTAAACAGTGGCAGGGGTGTAAGAAGTTTTTAATACCATGGCCATTTGAATCTATAAAAATTAAATTATATTCAAGCTAAAAGCTTTAAAAAATTGTGCTTCGATCAGCTTTCTATTATAAAAAGGTACTATATATTTTCTTTAACATGAACAGACCTGTTCTGTCAAACACAACCAGTATGCATCATAACACACAATCATCATAATAGAAGCAGCAATAAAAATACTTGACAGGTCTGAGAAGGCAAGAATAAGGCCAAATAGCTAACATTTCCTGTTTTTTCAAATCTATAGTTAGCACTGCTACACCGGCGCCAGAGCCCGCAGTGTAAACAGGATTCATGTGTATTTTCGATTGTGTTGTAGACATGTTAGTTTTTTACCCATGTTTTGCCATTTCCACATTGGTGTAGTGGTTAGCACTGTTGCCTTGCACCTCCAGGGTCCGGGTTCGGTTCCCGGCCAGGCTCGATTCCTGTCTCTGTGTGCATGGAGTTTGCATGTTCTCCCCGTGCTTGGTGGGTTTCCTCCGGGTACTCCGGTTTCCTCCCACAGTCCAAAGACATGCAGATTAGGCTAATTGGCGTTCCCAAATTGACCATAGTATGTGTATGTGTGTGTGCTCTGCGATGGATTGGCACGCTGTCCAGGGTGTACCCTGCCTCGTGCCCTGAGTCTCCTGGGATAGGCTCCAGGTCCCTGCGACAGTAAATACAGGATAAAGCGGTATAGAAAAAGATGAATGAATGAATGTTTTGCCATTTCTTGCACAATTGCTTGGAACACTACTAAGGCTGAATCCCAATTCTATTTTCTACCCCTTCCCCTACCCCTCGCCCCTTCCCCTTGTTCTTTGAAACGAAGTGGAAAGGTTTAAATATTTCCCCAAAGAAATGGGACACCACAACACCGTTATACGTCATCATACGTTGTCGCTAGTTCCTAATGTTACGTTAGAGGACATGTGCCGATGTTTATCACACATTCCAATAAGAGAGAGATTACTCACTCCCAAAGTTTTTTTCTGCCGTATTTCGATTTTTAAAAAAGTTGCTAATTTTCACCATGAAAACGGATGAGCCTTCGGGTTTCCTCAGCCATCCCTATACATAATATAAATTACAAAACTGTGGTCACGTTGCAATAAGTAAGAATAGTGTAAGCACCGTTCATTTACATGTACACATATGGCCGTAAGCAAAACAAACAATGCGTTATCAAATGCTCGGCAAACTGCCGTGCTCCTTTACTTTCGTATTTGTTTGTAGCATGCAGTAAAGTGTATGTGACATGAAATGAAAGTGGTGTGAAAAACTATTTGACCTCTTCCTGATTTCTTATTCTTTTGCATGTTTGTCACACTTAAATGTTTCTGCGCATCAAAAACCGCTAACTATTAGTCAAAGATAACATAATTGAACACAAAATGCAGTTTTTAAATGAAGGTTTACGTTATTAAGGGAGTGAAAAAACTCCAAATCTACATGGCCCTGTGCAGTGGTGTCAAAAGTATTCACATTCATTACTTGAGTAGAAGTATAGATACTAGGGTTCAAAAATACTTCTTTAGAAGTTGAAGTATCAACCCAAGCTTTTTACTTAAGTAAAAGTTTAAAAGTACTGGTTTCAAAACTACTTAAAGTATAAAAGTAAAAGTACCGTGAGGGGCGACAAAAGCATTAAGGTCTCGCTTTCTGATCATGCGACCGGGGGGGGGGGGGACGTGCGTTGTTGGCATTCTTATCATGCGACCATGGCATTGTGCAACCGGAGGGGTTGCGCGTTCTGATCATAAAAATAGAGTAACGAGGCTATTTTTTAAAATGTAAGGAGTAGAAAGTACAGATAATTGCTTAAAAATGTAAGGAGTAGAAGTAAAAAGTCGGCTGAAAAATTATTACTCCAGTAAAGTATAGATACCCAAAATTTCTACTTAAGTAAGGTAACGAAGTATTCGTAGTTCGTTACTTGACACCTCTGGCCCTGTGTGAAAAAGTGATTGCCCCCCTTGTTAAAAAATAACTTAACTGTGGTTTATCACACCTGAGTTCAATTTCTGTAGTCACCCCCAGGCCTGATTACTGCCACACCTGTTTCAATCAAGAAACCACTTAAATAGGAGCTACCTGACACAGAGAAGTAGACCAAAAGCACCTCAAAAGCTAGACATCATGCCAAGATCCAAAGAAATTCAGGAACAAATGAGAACAAAAGTAATTGAGATCTATCAGTCTGGTAAAGGTTATAAAGCCATTTCTAAAGCTTTGGGACTCCAGCGAACCACAGTGAGAGCCATTATCCACAAATGGCAAAACATGGAACAGTGGTGAACCTTCCCAGGAGTGACCGGCCGATCAAAATTACCCCAAGAGCGCAGAGACGACTCATCCGAGAGGCCACAAAAGACCCCAGGACAACATCTAAAGAACTGCAGGCCTCACTTGCCTCAATTAAGGTCAGTGTTCACGACTCCACCATAAGAAAGAGACTGGGCAAAAATGGCCTGCATGGCAGATTTCCAAGGCGCAAACCACTTTTAAGCAAAAAGAACATTAAGGCGATCTTGGGTGCTGCAGCAGGACAATGACCCTAAACACACCAGCAAATCCACCTCTGAATGGCTGAAGAAAAACAGAATGAAGACTTTGGAGTGGCCTAGTCAAAGTCCTGACCTGAATCCTATTGAGATCTTGTGGCATGACCTTAAAAAGGCGGTTCATGCTAGAAAACCCTCAAATAAAGCTGAATTACAACAATTCTGCAAAGGTGAGTGGGCCAAAATTCCTCCAGAGCGCTGTAAAAGACTCGTTGCAAGTTATCGCAAACACTTGATTGCAGTTATTGCTGCTAAGGGTGGCCCAACCAGTTATTAGGTTGAGGGGGCAATTACTTTTTCACACAGGGCCATGTAGGTTTGGATTTTTTTTCTCCCTAAATAATAAAACCCCTCATTTAAAAACTGCATTTTGTGTTCTTTCGCAAGTTATCAGGCTGAATGCCGTGTGAACGACTGCAGTGGGCGCAGAGCCACCCGCAGAGCAGGGACTGTAACTCATGGGTTGTACAGTCTTTTTAAAAATGTTTGCACGCTTCAAATGTTTTACTGTGGCTACGAGTCTCATCACCGTACTGTGCTTGAAGTCTTCTGTAAATGTCAAATGCTTTTACACCTTAATTCATCAGTGATGAGACTGAAAAGCCATTTAACGAAAACATTTAGCCAAACCTGCAATTGGAGTTGGTCTCCCTTGTGCAGCTATAACAGCTTCCACTCTTCCACAAGACTTTGGAGTGTTTCTGGGGGACTTGGTGCCCATTTATTCTGTAGAGCATTTATGAGGCCAGGCATTGATGTTCTCACAATCCAGACGCTCCATTCTAGTTGATCCCACTAGTGCACTATAGGGTTGAGGTCAGAGCTTTTTGTCAGCAAGTCAAGTTGTCACACACTGAACTCATCAAACCATGTCTTTATAGTCCTTGCTTTGTGCACTGGGGCTCAGTCATGTTGGAATAGAAAAGGATCTTCCCTAAACTGTTCACCCAAAGTTGCATAAAATGTCCAAGATGTCTTGATATGCCCCTTATCCCCAGTGAAGGGCAATCTTAATGCTTCAGCATAACAGGTTTGGCCAAATACTTTGGTGAGATTCTGTTTTATTCTGCTTCAGATATCTTAACAGATCGGTGTCCATGTAAATGGTTATGCTAGAGTCTTTAATCAGAATGATTTTAAACGGAATGATGAAATATTGTCCATGTTAACATAGCTAATGATTTGATTTATGATCACTTTATGCACTACTCGTTATGACACACCTTAAGGCTCTGTTGTGCAATACCAAATTGCACACAATACAAATCTGATTTGTGTCACTTCTGAATGCACTCATACACTAATCCAGATCGCTTTAATATAGAAGCATGCTTTATTATACAGTCCTTCAAAAACAATCCTATTTATTTAATGTGACATTTGGCTTTTTTTGTCAGGATGCAAAGTCTGATGAGATAGACACAACCAGGTAACTAGGGATTGAAACAAGGCACAGAATAGTGATGAGTACAGCAAGATTTTGCATGGCTCTGGAAGATGAGAAAGAACAAAATAACAAGGAGTATATATAAAGAAAGGCTAATGAGGCCACGCATTGCAAACAGGCGAACATAATGAAGACTAACTGGAGGTGCAGGTGGAAAACCAGCAGGGGAAAAAAAGCTCAGTGTTGTGAACGTATAGAGAAGCACATTTAAGGCGACTTCATTTAAATATGGAGAAGAAAAATAAACCTGTCACAATAAAGGCTCTTTAGCTCAAGATCGATTTCACTTGTTATAAAACATGATGAAAGTTGAGAATTATGTTGTTTATTAGCTAATTTATACTGGTGCAAGAACAGGTAATGTGATAGGATTTAGTGTGATAGGACAAAATAATGCAACATTTCTTTTTTTTTTTTTTGGTGTAGACAACTACATTGAGTGCTCAAAATGCTGTTACGCACAATATAGAACTCCTTCCCACATTCTGAATAATTTGTGGACATGAAATGAATCTACAGAGCCAGTAATTTTTCACATTCAAATTCAAAGTTTATTTGTCTTACACACATACAACCGTCAATCATGGATTGCTTCTTCAGACTGTTTCAACCAATAAATGTGTAAAAATGAAATTAAACTGAACAAATTAGATAAAGGTGGTAGGGGTAGTCCAGTGATTAAGGTGTTTGACTTCTGATCGGAGGGTCTCGCCGTTAGGAGCCCCAATGTCTCTAGGCTGCCACTGGGCTTGAGCAAGTGTCCTTCACCCTCAACTACTCAGATACAATCAGGTGTCAAGCTGGCAACCCAACCCCATGCGAAATGACAGATATCTCTCCAGATGTGGCAAGTATTCACAGACTCATAGGGAAGATTGGAGCAATTCCAGTCTAAATCAGAGAAGAATTTAAACAAATGATACAATAAAAAAAAAGTACAATATACAGATAAATATAAAAGAATTGAATTTCGAAGGGTAATATAAAGTTTAGATTTTTTTTTTAATGAGATACAATTAATTCCACATTTTGGATAATTCATACATATTAAAATGTGTATATAGAGAAGCTGTATTTTGAGTTTGCGGTATTTTATGTGCATTTCTTTTTTAGTTTGTGGAATTTTTTTGCTAATTTAGGTACAAATTTATTATTTTTTTTACATATGATGGGAGAAGAGTTTGTAGACATAGTTAAAAGGTTAAAGCTAAAAATAATCTGATGCTTTAATGTAATCAGTGATATTATTATTATTTCAGGTTGAAGCCCACGTACATGTCTGTCTGTTTTTCTGTATGGCAGAACTCTCTGTCTAACTTATTAATACATAGAAATAAATCTAGTCAAGATTGAGTTTTGTTCTTAAAATGACTCCAGAGAATTAAAATTCACTTACTGTATACCTGTACTATTTAAAACAGCGCTGTTATTTCAGAGAGGAAAATATTAACTAATTTCAGTAAAATATTCAGTTTAGCTATTGCTGCAGGTGTTTGTTTGTGATTATTAGTAGCTTATTTAAAAGTAGATTATTAAATCTGCACATAACTGTTCATAACATTGCTTTTACTCAAAATTGTCTATTTATTTATTGTCCAGGTTAAGCTTTAGGCAGATATCTAAGTACTGCAAAAATTTATATACATTCTGTCCAGCAGTCGATTTAAGATGAGCCCACAATTTTTGACACAATTTGACAGTGTACTGTCAAAACTTCTGATTTATAATTTGTCACATAACTGCTCATAACTTCCCATTCTACTCATTTTGATTAAATTTATGGCACAGGATTAACATTAGGCAGATATTGAAGGACTGGCAAAGTTTAATTTAATTGTGTCCAGCCAGATTTGTGTGATGCTGTAACAAAATCTGGCTGGACAGACAGACAGACAGACAGACAGACAGACTGTGACTAAGGGCCACTCAATGCAGGCGCATCTCACACTGACACTGCTCACACCGTGTAACAGAGTGCAACTAACAAGGGGGTGACCCGTCAAACTCACCTGGGCTGGAGGCAGGTCAGTAATCTCGGCTTTCAGCGTTTCACAGATTTGCACGAGTTGCTTCTTCAGCTGAGCATTGAGGGCTGGCCTCACCGTGAATGTAATGTTCCTCATACCGCTACGATGAAGTGAAACAACATTTCTACATCTTGCTTAAAACTGAGACTTTCGAGCACAAGCTGTTACATGGAGTACATGGAGTTTCACAAGTGGTTTTATGATCGGCTGGAGACACCCTCCGTGCACATCATGGTTAAGGACCACCTGGGTAAATGTAATGTAATCTCAAAGATGGCACAATCCATGAGCTGCCTGTGCCCATACTTTTAGGTCATGACTGGCCTGGTTTGCAACCTGAACGAGCTAATGCCGCACAGAGGAAACCCAAAGTGTGACGCTTGAGCTGGAGGAAGGCTGCTGCAACACATCTGGAGTGGTTGGTGCAACCATCTACTGATGGTGGTGACGCTAACACTGAAGATGAGGCATCCCTCCAAGGTAATGATCCCTCTAACCCATATGTCTCACTGTCTCAGCAGGTGACAAAGGATGACAGCTTGGCACAGCTACAACACAAGGATCTGTGACTCAAACACTGCTGGAAACTGGTGGTAATAATTGAGGGTGAAGTTGGAGCGGCCTTGTACCCCCGAGCAGCTATCCATTTTTTCTTAGGAATAAACTGTTACATTATCACACCAATTGTCGTGGTACTGATGTTGATCTCTTGGTGGACCCACAGGCCAAAGTTGACACCTCGATGCACCTGGCACACTTCACACCATTTTGGAGCCACCTGGGAATGAACAAAACCATTGAAAAAATGAAGCACAGTTTTCACTGTTTGGGGCTCCATGCGGAGGTTGTAGAGAGATGTAAGTAAGGAAGCTTGAAAGGAGTAGCCATTACTTCAATGGATGATCTGTTATTGAGTATGTCAAAGAACTTCATTAACAAAGTTCTCCCTATTGTATAAAAGCATACTGTATGCGGAAAACTATCGACTGCAACAGTCAGGTAAGTGCAAATGCACTGAGCTGTACCAGATTAATTTACTTAACAGTTTACTTAACAGTGAATTGAACCAATACTGTACCTTGCTCCTCAGCCCTTTCCTCTCTTTCTGCCACAGAGGAAAGCCTTAATCTTGTTCATCAAGGAGAGGACCTGATGCCCACTCAGTGGGCCATGACATTAAAATGCTTTCCAGAGTTATGCCCATATCAAGCTTCCAGTGTAAAGACTTCTAATGGATCAACACAAAATCTAGTGGATGATCTCTTGGAAAATTTGAAAAAGGCCTGATTTTATCTCCACGCTCGACCTGACAAAGGACTATTGGCAGGTGGCCCTTATGCCAGATGCCAAAACCAAGACTGTGTTTTCCAATGAGCACAGCAACTGGCAATACCAGGTCTTACTCTTCAGTCTCCACAGCACCTCAGCTACATTCCAGCTGCTTATTGGCATTATGCTAAAATCCCACCACCTTTATGCTGCTGCATATCTTGATGAAGTGGTGATCCACTCGTGGAGCTGGGAGGATCATCAGCAGTATTCTTAGACAGATCTTGAGTGATCTGCGAAGCAGGGTGCATGGCTAGTCCCTGGAGGTGCCATTTGGGGCTGACCGAGACACAGAACCTATGGTATTAGATTGGGTGTGACAGAAAAAAAAAATGCAGCTCGTCCATTCATACCCACGCCTAACGATGAAAAAGCAGACACATACCTTTTTGGGGCTAAATAACAAAGTAGTTTCTATCTATGCAGGACTTCTCATATTTTGTGGTTAACAGGTATGGAGCACAACACAGAAACGCAGAAGCCCTCTCACAACATCACACTGAAGACACCGCACCTGCTGAGACTCAACCCATAGAACCATGACAATCACAGAGATGTCTTTAAAGCCTGCACTTCCATTTAACTTACTGTTTTACTAAGACCTGCATACTTTGCTGTTTAAAATTTTCTTTAAAGAATGGTTGTTGAGACATTGACATCTGCTTCCTGTGTGTTCTGTCCATCCAGTTCACATACATAGTAAAATAAAAATAAAATAAATTAAAATAAATAAATATATATATATAGGGCGGCACGGTGGTGTAGTGGTTAGCACTGTCGCCTTGCACCTCCAGGGTCTGGGTTCGATTCCCCGGCCAGGCTCGATTCCCGTCTCTGTGTGCATGGAGTTTGCATGTTCTCCCCGTGCTTGGTGGGTTTCCTCCGGGTGCTCCGGTTTCCTCCCACAGTCTAAAGATATGCAGGTTAGGCTAATTGGCGTTCCTAAATTGCCCATAGTGTGTGATTGGGTGTGTGAGTGTGTGTATGTGTGTGTGCCCTGCGATGGATTGGCACCCTGTCCAGGGTGTACCCTGCCTAGTGCCCGAAGTCTCCTGGGATAGGCTCCAGGTCCCCCGCGACCCTGAACACAGGATTAAGCGGTATAGAAAATGAATGAATGAATGAAAGGATATATATATATATATATATATATATATATATATATATATATATATATATACACCACCGTTCAAAAGTTTTAGATAACTTGCAAATTTCTTTGTTTTTGTTTAGTGATTTATTTTCTACATTCTACAACAATATTGTGGATTTCAAAACTATAAAATAACACATATGAAATTAGGTAATTATGTAACAACAAGAAAAACACCAGTTAGTTGTTATTTTAAGACACAGAGGTCGGCCTTTCTGTAATAGTTCCTGCAAGAACAGTATTGTGTCAAGTGCATTTGCAAAATCCGTCCAGCACCATAATGAAACTGTCTCTCATGAAGGCCGTCCCAGGAGGCCGAGACCAAAACCTCCCTCTGCTGCAGACGAGAAGTTCATTTAGAGTTATCAGCCTGAAAAATGACCAATTAACAGCAGCTCAGATTAGAGGCGTTATGAAGTCTTTACAGAGCAGAAGTAGCAGAAACATCTCAATATCAACTGTTCAAAGGAGATTCATGCAGTTTTTTGGATGCCTTCAGCAAAACTTATATATATATATACACAATAATTAATTGGATATATCTGTATATTTCAAGTTTTTTAAATAAATAATTCAAGGCTAGGACTCCTGCTGTTTTCTTGTATTGTATGGTGAAGTACTATGCAGATAACACCCTACTGTGATGTCCTGGATTGTCACAGCATGATTTTTTTCACAGCAACATTTCTTTAATCTCTAATTGATAAAATAGATGAAGCTGAGGAGGATCCAGAAAGAGAACATTAAATAATACACATTTTAGACAGTGGAAATGTACTACCACTTCAAGCTTTGATTTCATTGTGATAGAATTGCTTGAGAGCTGGAATGTTCACCAGGTCATTCCAGCTCTCAAGACACACACACACACACACACACACACACACACACACACACACACACACACACACACACACAATAAAAATAGGTGGGCTGGTGGTGATAAGTCGAGGGTACCATTGCTTCCTCACACCTCCAGAGTCTCCAGTTTGATCCAGATGGATTACTGTCTTTGTGGAGTACCACATAAGCTTTTTTCATGTTCTCTGTTATCCTCTAACCTCACTAAAACTTTCTGGTTGGTGGATTTATGAAACTAAATAGGTCTAAGGTGTGAACACATGTGTGATTACAGTAAACGTGTGGAGCAATGTGATAGACAGGTGTCTTATCCAGGGTGTATTCCTGTTTCATGCCCAGTTTTCTTGGGATAGGTTCCAAATCAACCCTGACCCTGAAATATTAATAAATAAAAAGAAAAATGCTTACTGATGAATGAATAAAAAAAGAAAAGCATGTTCAACCCCTGAAGAAAAAAATAAGAAAACTTATTTTCTCTTACCTAATTTTCTTTCCTGAAGTGAAAATTACTGTATGCAAACTAGAACTGTGCAATTGTTGCTGTATTTTTTCCCCTGAACATTTGAAGGCTGGTTGCCGTTAATTACTGATTACAAGTGAGGAAAAATTATTGCTTTGTTGCAATTATGCAGACACAATATTACTAAACAAGCATGCAGTTGTTTAACATCTTGTTTCCGACATTGTTGATGTAAATGGTAGAAACTGTAATGGACCGGTAATTGATCCTTGAGGGATCCCGCTTTTCACAGCCTGCTACTTTACAACTTACATAACGGCCTCAACACACTGAGCTCTTTCTTCTTTTCAGAGCAAACAGGATTTTTTTAACTGAACAATGTGAAATGACTTTGAACATCAATGAACGGTTTGAAAAGCCAACGATTGATTTCTTCAAGAAAACTCTTCAAGTGAAACTTTTGGCTAGGCTTTCTGCAAGTGCGGATTATTATGCAGAAATAACAAAATAAAAAGAAATACATTAATTCATTAAAATTAAATAATTAAAGAATATGGAAGATGTTTTGAAATGGATGGAGTGGTTTGGTTAGACAGTGTTACCATTTGCTGAAACAAGTCACAACGTGAGAGAAAGCGGATTTTCATAATGGGACAGAGAATTAGCTACGGACTGAAGCTGTAATCCACATTTGTACCAAAAAAATATATATACTAGATAGAAAAAGGATTCTTAAAAATAGAAGTAAAACAACTAAACATCTGAAAGTTTTTTATTATTATTATTATTATTATTATTAGTAGTAGTAGTAGTTGTTGTACTAGCAGTAGGAGTAGTAGTATTTCTACTGAACAGTTACAGCTTCATCATTACTTGAATATGAATTCATGAAATTCATATAAACGCAAAAGAGTTTGAGTTTGCAGTTTTAAATTCATATGAGATTCAGTTGCATTGCTTCATACAGCAAATATTATATTCCCTATGGAATTTGTCAAGATCATTACGCTTTATATATATATATATATATATATATATATATATATATATATATATATATATACTGTATATATATATATAATGCTGCACATTTGTGAGAGCTTTTTTTCTAGGTAGTACAATTAGAAATAAAAAGGAAAGATCAGGAAGGGTACATTCCTTATACAGGAGTTAGCATTGATTGAGGGGTGGATGTAGGGGTAGGTATTTGTGGCTAATTAAGGTAGTTTGATCGTTAGAGAGAGGGTGATATATGTGGACTTACTGAGAAATTTAACGTTGGTTTAACGTTTAACATTGACCTTAATAAACATGACGAGACTGCTATTGCAAATGCCCAGACAAACATACTTGACAAACATCCTTGTACACCAAGTGCTTCAAGTCAAACTCTTAAACAAGTTTGAAACATAGTATATGAAACTGCAAACTTTATTATGGTGTTCAGCAGGCACCTATTATGCTTAATGCACTTTTTAGGTCTCTGGTGAAAAACAGGAACAATATCAACAACAACAACAACTCTTTATTGCATTTTAATTTTGGCTAGGTCTTAAACATGTCAATTATATTCCCACAAATATTTCCTCATATAAGAAGAGCCCCTGCCCCTGGGCTTGTTACGCAACTGCTGATCTTTGGATGGGCGTGGCTCAGCAGTAGATAATTAACACAGACACTGAAACTGTTTGGAGAAAAAGTGAAATGCACAGAGTTAGAGATAGTTAGAAAAAATTAATCTGAGAAGCTGGAGCTTTGGGAGCTCTGTGACCTGACTTACGTTGTTAAATACATTGTAACTTTAGTAACTTATTATTATTATTATTATTCATTCATTCATTCATTTTCTATACCGCTAAATCCTGTGTTCAGGGTCGCGGGGGACCTGGAGCCTATCCCAGGAGACTTCGGGCACTCGGCGGGGTACACCCTGGACAGGGCGCCAATCCATCGCAGGGCATATTATTATTATTATTATTATTATTATTATTATTATTATTATTATTATTATGTTACACATAGTTACAGAAATTACAAAACACCTTATAAATTCTGAAGTTGCTAATCAGACAAGAGTTTGAGAGTCTTTAACTGATTCTACCATGGTACTCTTTCCAAAATAAGATTTAAGCACATTTAAATTATAGTGTCATGTGGTTTGGTGAAAATGATCTGATTTCTATCTATCTATCTATCTATCTATCTATCTATCTATCCACCTTGCCTCTTGCTATTTGTCTATTTCTCTTTCTCTCTTGCAGTTCCCAATGCCATTTACTTGACCCCTGCCCTGTTTTTCTTCATCTATCTCTCTCTCTCTCGCTCTCGCTCTCACTCAGCACAGGCGTGGGGAGGCAGGGAAGCAAGAGCATGAGACCGATTGGTGTCTTGCCAACTTTCTTTTTATTTTAATTTTTGCCATTTAATACATCTTTTGGCTTTATATACACTCACCTAAAGGATTATTAGGAACCCCATACTAATATGATGTTTGACTCCCTTTCGCCTTCAGAACTGCATTAATTCTACTTGTCAGTGATTCAACAAGGTGCTGAAAGCATTCTTTAGAAATGTTGGCCCATATTGATAGGAGAGCATCTTGCAGTTGATGGAGATTTGTGGGATGCACATCTAGGGCACAAAGCTCCCGTTCCACCGCATCCCAAAGATGCTCTATTGGGTTGAGATCAGGTGACTGTGGGGGCCATTTTAGTACAGTGAACTCATTGTCATGTTCAAGAAACCAATTTGAAATGATTTCAGCTTTGTGACATGGTGCATTATCCTGCTGGAAGTAGCCATCAGAGGATGTGTACATGGTGGTCATAAAGGGATGGACATGGTCAGAAACAATGCTCAGGTAGGCTGTGGCCTAAAGTGTGCCAAGAAAACATCCCCCACACAATTACACCACCACCACCAGCCTGCACAGTGGTAACAAGGCATGATGGATCCATGTTCTCATTCTGTTTACACCAAATTCTGACTCTACCATTTGAGTGTCTCAACAGAAATCGAGACTCATCAGACCAGGCAACATTTTTCCAGTCTTCAACTGTCCAATTTTGGTGAGCTTGTGCAAATTGTAGCCTCTTTTTCCTATTTGTAGTGGAGATGAGTGGTACCCGGTGGGGTCTTCTGCTCTTGTATCCCATCCGCCTCAAGGTTGTCCGTGTTGTGGCTTCACAAATGCTTTCCTGTATACCTCGGTTGTAACGAGTGGTTTTTTCTTATGCCTCTTTTCCACTGCATAGAACGGCACGACACGGTTCAGTTCAACTCACTTCGGTTCGGCGCGGTTTGGCTCGGTTTGCTCTTCCACTGCAGTGTAGTAACTCTTTAGCGTGGGCGGGATTACTCACGCGCGCGGCAGCGCTACTGCCGTGAAGTCATCGTAAACGCGCCACAAACAAACACACAACAATGGAGCATATCGACGGCATGGTGTTCTTCATTCTCGGCATGTGGATGTTTTTAACAGCGAGACGAAGGAGTTTGTTTCAAAAGAGGCCGACGGTTAATACAAAAAGGTGCGTGCGATCCTTCTCTGGCTGTTCTAAATATAGCGGTTCTGTTGTGTCTTGTGTCGCAAGTTCGGTGACGCAGTAATGACGATTTTCTCCGGCTAATCAGTGACCAGCGTGTTTACACGTCACGTTTTGGTAACGGTTTGGCGTGCTTGGAACCTCGGCTGAGGTGGTACTGAAAAAAGGACCAGGTACTATGTACTGTTCCCAGTGGAAAACCCCCCAAAAGTGAGTAGAACTGAACCGTGTCGTGTCGTACTATGCAGTGGAAAAGCGCCATTAAATAGCTTGAATCAGTCGGCCAATTCTCCTCTGACCTCTAGCATCAACAAGGCATTTTCGCCCACAAGACTGCCGCTTACTGGATGTTTTTCCCTTTTCACACCATTGTTTGTAAAGCCTAGAAATGGTTGTGCGCAAAAAGCCCAGTAACTGAGCAGATTGTGAAATACTTTCTTTCCAATTCTGACATTCAGTTCAGGAGATTGTCTTGACCAGGACCACACCCCTAAATGCATTGAAGCAACTGCCATGTGATTGGTTGATTAGATAATTGCCTTAATGAGAAATTGAACAGGTGTTCTGAATAATCGTTTAGATGAGTGTATATATATACACAGTATTCTTACAGTATCTATACACCTTTGCAAGCTCAATTCAATTAAATTTTATTTATATAGCGCTTTTAACAATGGTCATTGTCTCATCCTCATTTGGGTGATAACAGATAGAAATTATATAATATCATGTGTGTTATGCAGCTGAAAGTGCAATATAACAGATGTGGCTCTACTTCAAGAGACACACAGCGACACGCTGCCGACTGGTCAAAACAGTGGGATGGACTCGCAATTCTGAGCCAATATACACCACTGAGTGGTGGAGTCGCACTGCTCCTTGCTTGCAATTTTCTATGTAACTCTTATACAATAGAAGAATTTTTAAATGGGAGGCTTTTATAAAAGTGAAAACTTCTTATGAACAAAGCCTTTGTCTTTATTTGTGTGTACACTCCAACCAAGGCAGAGAGGATGATGTTTTTAGACAAATTAAACAACGTCATTTATGACTGTAACTCTGCTGATATTTTAATTCTGGGTGGGGATTTTAACTGCATAAACGACAACCTGGACAGAAACCATAAAGAACCTCACATGGCCTCCCGTAACGCATGCGGGAAATGATAGAGGCCAAGGACTTAAGTGATATGAGTATGGAGAAACTTAAACACAAAACAAAGACAGTACACCTGGGCCCATTCCATAGATAACACGCTCTCTCTGGCAAGACTCAATCGATTTTATTGTTTTAAACATCAACTGTCTTCTTTTACGAAAGGTTTTATTGCCCCAGTAGGCATCTCCGATCATAGCATGTTGCAGTGTACAGTCAGTAGAAAAAACCTAAAACCTAAGAGTCCTTACTGGCATTTTAACACTGTACTTTTAGAAGATGCTAATTTTATTGAATCTTTTAACTATCTAGGCTAGTCTTAAATCACAAAACGCAGTCACAAATGAAGGTTTTTGTCAACAGTACACTCTCAATGTCACATAAGACATTGTTAGATCAATGAGAGCTCTACAGACCGAAATAGAGGAACTCCAGTGTTTGGAGACCACAGAAAGTCGAGAAAATATTGAAACCCTCAAAAACCAAAATGCTGGTCCGCTCACGCTTTAAACACACCCCTGAAATGGATGCTCCTTCCAAGTTCTTTATTGTTCTGGAACAAAAAAATGGATGGAAAAGAATCATACATGCTGTGCGATCAGAATCAGGGGATCTCATATCAGAGGCCAGAAATTTGTAAGCAGACAAACAGCGTCTACGAGTTCAGCTGATGGAATACACAAGAAACGGAACCAGTTTTACAGAAGAAGGACCCTTTCCACAGCTGGTTATAACCCCAGACCTAGACGTGTTAACGGCGGCCCCCTCCTGGAGCACTAGGGTGAGGAAGAGATGAACTTTGAGACAGTGTCTGGTATGGTTCTGTACAATGCTTGTGTGAAGGTCCTAAACAAGAAAGAACTGAATGGGAGGGTAGACCCCCCCCCCCCCCGCCCATGGTGCACTGAACTGGGTTTTAATAATGATATTAAACCAGAGTGGAGGGCAGTGTATAAACCACTATTAACCAAAATGTCTGCTGACCTCCAATGGAAGATTTTACATAGAATTGTCTCTGTAAACACTTTTATCTCTATTTTAAATACAGAAATTACGCAAGAATGCCCCTTTTGTGTACAGATACAGTAGAAACTCTTTTCCATGCTTTTATACATTGTTCCAGATTGTCATCCTTGTTTAACCTTTTAAAATGCTTTTTTTTACCACTGCATGTAGATTTAACTCATCAGCTTTTTATTCTTAGTTTTAAATATGTCCGGAGAAACAGTTTCATATGCCAGCTCATTAATATTACCATTGGTCAAGCCAAAATGGCAACATACGTAAGGAGAAATCAAGAATTAAATCAAGAATCTTAATTGATTTTAATTTTTACAAGAATACTGTCACGGACTAACCGGGATGACTAGAATGATGATCGTGCTATCTGTCACGAACAAACCGGGATGAGCAGATAGCTTTAGCAGTTAGCCCTGTAGCGTGAATGGTAAACCCAAACGCGGATAAACACGAGCGGGCAGGATAATCACGCGCTTTGTTATAAGGACTCTCACACTCAATGAGCAAAGGAAAGACACAATCTAACCCTAGTCCTATAAACACACACTCAGTCTGAAAAGATAGCCAAGAAAGTGAGTACTCACAGATACGGGAACGATTCCGAAAGGATCTGGGCATAACTCAATGACAGAGCGATGTGCGGCGCCATCTTGTTTACCTTTATGCTTTCAGGTTCGCGACCGTCTTACTTCCGGGTCCTAGTGCCGGTCGCGGCTGAGTGTGCATGACAGTACCCCCCCGTCCAGGACCGACTCCGGACGGTCCAGGGGTGGAGGATACCCGGTGACGGTAGTCCCTAATGAGCCCGGAGTCGAGGATGAAGCGAGCCGGAACCCAGGACCGCTCCTCGGGGCCGTAGCCCTCCCAGTCGACCAGATACTGGGTGCCCCTGCCCCGAGGGCGCGAGTCGAGGATCCGTCGCACGGTGTAGGCGGGACCGCCGTCAATGATTCGGGGGGGAGGAGCAGGGGGGGTGGGTGGAACCATGGGTGAGGTGGTGAATGGTTTCAGCTGTGAGGTATGGAAGACAGGATGGATCCGGAGCGCCGCAGGCAGCTGGAGCCGGTAGGTGACAGGGTTGATCCTGAGAGTTATGCGGTATGGGCCGATGAACCTTGGTGATAACTTTTTTGACTCTGTGTGCAGGTGGAGGTTTTTGGATGATAGCCACACTTTGTCACCTACGTGGTACAATCGTCCCGGAGGGTGCCGACGGCGGTGTTGGGCCACATAGTTGGCGTTGGTGCGTCGGATGGCGAGATTGGCTTGGTGCCATAGCCGCCGGCACCGGCGAACCAACTGTTGGGCCGATGGTACATCAACCTCCGGTTCTTGGTGAGTGAACATCGGAGGCTGGAAACCATAGCACACCTCAAATGGACTCAGGTTGGTGGCTGAGGAGACGTGAAGGTTGTGTGATAATTCGGCCCACTTGAGGTAGCGGGCCCAGGAGCGCTGGCGATCCGACACGAAACATCTTAGGTAGCGCTCCAGCTGTTGGTTGGTTCGCTCCGTCTGACCGTTCGTCTGGGGGTGGTAGCCAGAGGACAAACTGCAGGACGAATCGATCAGACGGCAGAAGGCCTTCCAGAACCGGGCGGTGAACTGGGGACCTCTGTCCGAGACGATGTCCTTAGGGAACCCATGCAATCGGACTACGTGTTCCAATATCAGCTCTGCTGTGGTTTTGGCTGACGGGAGTCCGGTGAGGGCCACCAGGTGCACTGCCTTGGAGAAGCGGTCCACGATGGTAAGGATGACGTCTTTTCCCTCGGAGATCGGCAGGCCCGTGATGAAGTCGACGGCAATGTGCGACCAGGGCCGACGAGGGACTGGAAGTGGTTGGAGCTCCCCCGGAGTTGGTTGGTTAGAGTCTTTGGCCCTGGCGCACACTGGGCACGCCCGGACGAACTCAGTAGCCTCCCTCCTCATCGAAGGCCACCAAAAGGCCCGTCCCACGAAGGTGAGGGTTCTCCGGGTTCCCTGGTGTCCCGCGACGGGTGAAGAATGGCCCCACTGGAGGACTTCGGGCCGGAGTTGAGTGGGGACGTAGAGCCGCCCGGGTGGCACACCTGCCGGTGCGGGTTCGGTGGCCAGTGCCTGGCGGACCCTCGTTTCCATATCCCAGTGCAGGGGTGCGATGATCCGGGTGGGTGGAAGGACAGGCACGGGCTCCGCCCGGGGCGCCTCTCGCTCGTATTGGCGGGAGAGGGCGTCAGCCTTGGTGTTCTTTGACCCCGGGCGGTACGAAAGATGGAAATCGTACTGTTCGAAGAATAAGGCCCACCGTGCCTGTCGTGGGTTTAGCTGTTTGAGATTGCGGATGGTGATGAGGTTCTGATGATCCGTCCAGACAATGAATGGCTCACTTTATGCCCAACAGTTCACGGTCCCCCACTCCGTATCGCTGCTGAGTGGGGTTAAATTTTTTGGAGTAAAAGCCACAGGGGTGTAGCTTTTGGTCTGGACCTCGTTGTGAGAGAACAGCGCCGGCGCCCACTTCCGACGCGTCCACCTCCACAACAAACGGTTGGCTGGCATCCGGGTGGAGGAGAATCGGGGCGGTGGTGAACAGGTGACAGAGTCGGTGGAAAGCTGAGATGGCGTTAGGGTTGAGTTGGAAGGAATGGTTGGAGAGCCTGGTAAGTGCAGTGAGTGGTGCTGCAACTGTACTGTAGCCCCGGATAAAGCGACGATAGAAGTTCGCAAACCCGAGAAAGCGTTGGAGCTGTTTGAGTGTCCTGGGTAGGGGCCAGTGACGTACAACCTCCAGCTTCTGCGGGTCCATGGCCACACCCTGGGGCGAGATAACAAAACCCAGGAACGTGGTGGAGTGCTCGTGAAAAGCACACTTCTCCAACTTACAGTACAGCTGGTGGGCGAGCAATCTCTTTAGGACAGCTCGAACATGTTTTGTGTGTTCCTCGGGGGTGCGTGAGTATATTAAAATGTCATCTAGGTAGACGAACACCCATCGGCCTAGCATGTCCCGGAGAACATCGTTGATGAAACACTGGAAGGCCGAGGGTGCGTTGCAGAGACCAAAGGGAATGACCAGGCTCTCATAGTGTCCGGTGGGGGTGATGAAGGCCGTCTTCCACTCATCACCCTCTCTGATGCGCACCAAGTTGTAGGCGCTCCGGAGGTCCAACTTAGTGAACATGGTGGCACCAGAGAGGGCGTCCAGGGCTGAGTTGGTAAGAGGCAAAGGATGACGATTTCTGATGGTAATCTTGTTAAGCCCCCGATAGTCGACACACGGACGAAGTTCGCCCCCTTTTTTCTTCACAAAGAAGAACCCCGCGGCAGCCGGCGAGGAAGAGGGTCTGATGGTGCCATTTCGCAGGGCGCTGGCGACGTACTCCTCCATCGCCTGGGTCTCGCTGGTAGAAAGGGAGTAGAGGTGGCCGCGGGGGGGGCTGGAGCCTGGCTGGAGTTCGATGGCTAGGTCGTAAGGTCGGTGAGGTGGTAGATGGCTGGCCCGGCGTTTGCAAAACACCTCAGCCAGGTCTCGATATGGTGGTGGGAGGGCGTGGATGTCGACGTCGGGGGCCTCGGACTCCCTGGAACACGTCCCAGCCTGGGCCTGTAGGCATAAGTCGGTGCAGGTCGGCCCCCATTGAAGGATTCGGTTCTGAGACCAGGAGATGAGTGGGTCGTGCTGTAAGAGCCAGGGGTAGCCGAGGATGATGGGTGGAGAGGAGATGGGTGTAAGGTGAAATTGGATAGACTCCTGATGTTGGCCGAGGATGAGAGTGATGGGTGAGGTCTGCTGGGTGATGGGGCTGGACGAGAGGGGCCGCCCGTCGACCGAGGTGATTTTCACTGGCTGGGATAACGCCTCTATCTTTACCCCCAATCCTCTGGCATACGTTGAGTCAATGAAGTTACCCGCGGCACCAGAATCGATGAACGCGGCACTTCTGACCCGTTTGTGGCCAAGCTGGAGGGTTACCTGGACCGTGAGTCGAGTCTCGGCGTTGTCGGTGGTCGCGGAGAGATGGATGATACCCGGGGAGTCTCTCCTCTCTCTCACCGGGTTTGGGCGTTTCCCGGACGGGACGGGCAGGTCGCCCGATGGTGCGCGGCTGATCCGCAGTAAGCGCACAGTCCCTCGCGGTAACGTCTCTCGCGTTCCGCCACGGTCAGGGAGGCGCGCCCTAGCTGCATGGGTTCCCCGGCTCCGGTGTCAACCACGGCAGGGGGTGGAGATCCGACACGTCCAGGGAAGGCGGTGGTGACGGTGGTTGGTGGTCTTGGTGCAATGTAGGCGTACGTGGGTGGTGGCGGCAGGGTTCGAGGTGCTGGCCTCGGACGGGATAGGAGGCGCTGGTCGATCCGGAGGGCTAGCTGGATTAGCCCCTCCAGTGTGGCTGGGAGCTCTCGTCCGGCTAGCTCGTCTTTGATTCGATTAGCCAGCCCCTCGAAGTAGGACGTCCGGAGGGCTGCGTCTCCCCAGGAGGTTTGGATGGCGAGTGTCCGGAACTCGGCGGTGTATTTACTCACGGACAGTCCTCCCTGCCGCAGGTGGTAGAGCTTTGTGTCGGTCTCCACCTCGCCTGCAGGATGTTCAAAGGTTAACTTGAGCTGGTGGGTGAATTCATTGTAGGAGTGCGCGGTGTCTGTGTCTGCGCGCAGGACTGCCGTGGCCCACTCTGCTGCCTGCCCTGATAGCAACGAGACGAGGAGTGCAATGCGCAGCCGGTCGGTGGAGTACTTGGTGGGATTAAACTCAAACACCAGTTCCAGCGATGTTAAAAACACACTGCATTTCCCATCCGTGCCATCCCATTTATCTGGAAGAGCTAAAAAAACGTCAGAAGGGGGGGGGGGGTGCGGCGCCGCAACCGCCGCGACGGGCGGGCAGCTAGCCAGCCCACCAACCGCCTCCCGGAGGCTCGCGTTCTCCTGCCTAAGCTCCGCGACCTCGCGGCGCAAGGCCGCGATGTCTTGGACACTGCGGCGCAGAGAACCGAGCTCCGCGGTTAGCGTATTGATGAGCAAAGCATGCTGGTCAACCACATCGCGGAGGCGGGCGTAATCCGCTGGGTTTACTGCTCGTGGCTCTGTCATTCTGTCACGGACTAACCGGGATGACTAGAATGATGATCGTGCTATCTGTCACGAACAAACCGGGATGAGCAGATAGCTTTAGCAGTTAGCCCTGTAGCGTGAATGGTAAACCCAAACGCGGATAAACACGAGCGGGCAGGATAATCACGCGCTTTGTTATAAGGACTCTCACACTCAATGAGCAAAGGAAAGACACAATCTAACCCTAGTCCTATAAACACACACTCAGTCTGAAAAGATAGCCAAGAAAGTGAGTACTCACAGATACGGGAACGATTCCGAAAGGATCTGGGCATAACTCAATGACAGAGCGATGTGCGGCGCCATCTTGTTTACCTTTATGCTTTCAGGTTCGCGACCGTCTTACTTCCGGGTCCTAGTGCCGGTCGCGGCTGAGTGTGCATGACAAATACGATGGACAAAAGTGCTCTGTAGAAGATGACGAAATCATCTTTGCCACAAACTTAAACTGAAGAAAGCCCAAAAACTATATGTGTTTTAACGAATAACTACAATGTCTAAAAGGTTTTACTTATTTATTCATTTATCTATTTATTTATTTATTTATTTATTTATTTATTAAACTCAATCTCTATTCCATTTTATATAACAACATTTATAAAATAAAGGATTGTAAAAAGTCAAAAGTCTCTCTTGCTCTCTCAGTTGTGTTTTTTTTTCCAGTTCAGCTACAAAGAAATCTTTATTCCTGCTTCCACAATTTTGTTTCGCTTTTTCTATTTTCTCCTTTTTCCTTATTCGTCTCGATTTGTATCTTCTCCTTATCTACCTGTCTTTTTTTCTCTGTCCCTTTCTCAATCGCTCTTAGAACCCTTTAGCTATTTCTCTTTTATATTTTTGTGTCACCTTTTCTCTGTTTCTCTATCAATCTCTCAGGAATTTTTTTTCTTCTCTTTACTGCTTATCTTTTTGCATATCTATCTATCTATCTATCTATCTATCTATCTATCTCTTTTCTCCTTTTTTGTCTTTTAGTTCTCTGGCCAGTCTCTCTCTCTCTGTCTCTCTCTCTCTCTCTCAGTCATACCTACTGTATAATGCTAAAGATATTTTTTTCTCCTTTTTATATTCCATTTCTTTTCTGTTTGTCTTTTTTTGTCTTTCCTGCTTTGCTTTCTTTCTATTATTTGTTTATTTTCTCTTATTCCACTAACCCTTAATTCCTATCTATAGCTTTTTCTTTTTTCAAAGTATTTTATTCATTCATTCATTCATTCATTTTCTATACCGATTAATCCTGTGTTCAGGGTCGCGGGGGACCTGGAGCCTATCCCAGGAGACTTCGGGCACTAGGCGGAGTACAGCCTGGACAGGGTGCCAATCCATCGCAGGGCACACACATATACACACACTCACACACTACGGGCAATTTAGGAACGCCAATTAGCCTAACCTGCATATCTTTGGACTGTGGGAGGAAACCGGAGTACCCGGAGGAAACCCACCAAGCACGGGGAGAACATGCAAACTCCATGCACACAGAGACGGGAATCGAGCCTGGCCAGGGAATCGAACCCAGACCCTGGAGGTGCAAGGCGACAGTGCTAACCACTACACCACCGCGCCGCCTCAAAGTATTTTATGTATTTTTATTATTTTTTAAAGTAATCTCCTCTTTTTTTGTCTATTGGTCTACCCTTTTTGTCTACCCATCAAACATTTGTTTCTCTACAAGCTCTGGATTGCTCATTCATTTATTCATCTATCCACCCATCTATCTGTTTATTCATCATACCATCCATCCATCCATCCAATCATTGACCCATCTACATATCCATCCATCCATTACTCCATTTATCCACCCATTTATCCACTTATTTACATATTCATCCATCCACCCATATTTATGCATTCACGCATTTAATCACTTATACATCCACTAAACTATCTTCCTATCCACTATGCCTTCCATCCATCCATCCATCCAACCATCCATTCATCCATTCCTTCATTCATCCACCCATTCATCCACCATTCACCCATCCATCCATCCATAAGAATTGATTAAGATTTCCCCGCTGTGGGACAAATAAATGCATATCTTATCTTATCCAGCTAGGTAATCTTGTTCTCCTCCCGTTATTCTACTCACAGCTGTTTTAATGACGTTTGGTGAAGTTTTGGAGCATCAATTAAGAACAAAGTTCTGTCATTTAAAGAAGATCGCACTTACTGTGTTCAGGAACCGAGTCCATTCAGCTCCTGAACAACTTCCTCACTAACTCCTCCTCCCGCTCTGAATAATCGCTTGGGGCTGGTGCATTTTGCCATCAGCTGAGAAACAAGCCAGTCTTCCTGGAACATGCATTTGTGAGCCGACAGTCAGTAAATGATCGGTTTCCATTCACTGAGCCGTGTGACATAAATGAATGACAAAGTATTCAGGATGTGTACACATGGTGCGCGCTTCAGCATCCTCAGATTAACAGCAGATTCGGACCTTTAGGAAGTTTCAGCCCATTTGACACCGTGCCTGCAAAACCTTTCTTTCAGCAATGTTCCCCCACAGTGACTTAGCAAGTGTAAATCAGCAGTCTAACGGGCGGAAATACACCGCCTTCCTGCGCCTGCTTGGGAGAGTGACACTTTATGACATCTTTATGTAAATCATACCCGGTACTTAGTGTCATGTTCCGTCTTACTGCTTTTCAACCTCAGTGACTCAGTGAGAAAAAGATATTTCTTAAACTTCCTTCTGTGCTTTGCTTGTGAGTTATGTAAGAAATAAAACACAAAGTGTCGTGCTTAGTCCAAATTAATGTAAATGTAGAACGCAGCTCTGAGAGTCCCTCAGGTGCAGTGGGCAGCGTTTACGCCTCACATGTCCGGGTTCTCCGGTTTCCTCCCACCTCCAAAAAAAACAAGACAGATTCGTGACGCTAATGTCCCTCTAGGTGTGAGTGAATGAGTGCATGCATCCGTTTATTGCTCTTCTCTCTTTCAATTCTCTTGACTTTCTGCCTTTTTATACTTCTTGCCAACCCCCTTTTTCTTTTACTTTGCTGTGCCATTGACTTTCAGATTTAACCCCTGAACAGTTTAATTCTTCCTCTCTGTAGCCTTTTCATCTGTCTAGAGAAAAAGTACTTGACATGTCGCAAACAGAAAGAAATAAAGAAAAAGGTGTATAAGAAAGGAGACAGTGCAGTGGGACTCGAAAAGTACATACACTTAGGAATTAAAAGGTTTGAATAACAGGAACAGGGAGAAAAAAATTAATAGTGATAGATGATATATAAATGAAAATGATTTTTTTTAAAAAGAGATGAACAGTTAGAATTTTATTATAACATTTATTTGAGATATTTAGTCATAATTAGATTAGATTAGATTAGATTTTACTGTATTGTTATCATGCAAATTACATGAAATGCAGTACAGAATTAATAGGTAAATACAGTAAACACACCTACATTAAATCTAAAGAGACACAGATCTCGCGTCATGTACTGTACATGCCACCATCCTGCACCGCTTGTTATATTGTTTTTTGTAATTATGAGATAACAAATCACGCTTTTAAAATAACAAACCAGAATTACATGATAAAAAAGTCAACATTCTGTCAACATTCATCTCCAAATTACAACTTAAAACAGCATAATTATGGAGTAGTATCTCTCAATTATGACTTTGCATCTTATAATTATGAGACACAAAAATATATATTTTTTTAAATAGCAGAAAAGTGCTTCTATGGTAATTCGTGGCGGGGAAGGAAGAATGAAAAAGTTTGATGAGTAAAAAGGACAAAAAAAAAAAAGGGAAAATGTAATTCATTTCCTGAACGGGTTTAAACATGATGCCACTGTTAGAAATGTCTTTCTGCTCATAAACAAGAAGGGAAAAAAAAAATCAGCACCCAAGATGACTCAACTCTGAGCGAAGTCATGAACCACATGCCAACTGATCTCCAGCTAATTGCATCCGTGTGTGTGTGTGTGTGTGTGCGCACACATATAGCTCATGCCTATCTGTCTGTCTATTTGGCTGCCAGACTGTTTGTTGGAATTGCTGTCACACTCGTTTATTCTCTCTCTCTCGTTCTCTCTCTCTCTGTAAAAAGAGGTATTTGTCTGTGTGCTGACACTAATTGGAGAAGAGCTTTAGGCCTCCCCTGGGCAGCAGCCTCCGGAGCGCAGCCTTGATTAGTGACATCTTAAGAAAGTTAGGGGCGAATCTAAAAGCGGGAGGGAGGGGGGGGGGGTGTTGTGGGGGGACAACGAGAAGGACAGAGAGGCAATTGGTAAGAGAAACAGAATAAATGAAATAGGAGGAGAAGAGATCAGATACAGATTTTGAGAAACGTGCGCATTAACTGTGTTTTGAGCGCTGCACGTCTACATTACTACATTTGTACATATAGATTTATTAATGTGTTTTCCTAAACCCATCCATCAGCACTATGTCAAGTCCTATAATCTTTCTTTTATTTAATAAAAAAATATATATAAACAATAGCGCTACTGACTTCTCAATTCTGATTGGTCATAAAAAAGTGATCCATATACTGTACATACATATAACATTTTCTATAATATGTAAGATTGCAAGTTTACTGCTTCTTCTTCTTTGGGAGTTTATGGACAGTTTGTGCGTTACTGCCACCAACTGGAGCGGAGTGAGTAACAGAAGATTGAGGAAAGAAATAACTTCTGTTCCTCACTCCAGGCGAGTGGAAGTAACGCACAAACTGACTATGAACTCCCAAAGACAAAGAAGAGCAAGAATGTCGTGAACTGCAAGAGCAAGTGACCTACAGTTGACCTTTACACAACTTTCCAGTTTCCGACTGCTGAAAGCAAAAAGAAGAAGATAGTTCTTCATTACAAGATTACAAGATCTGTATTTTAATCTATATTTTATTGGTTGATTTGATTCTTTGAATAAATAAATCCGTATTTGAGATCGAGATCAAGATCAAGATTTTTTTTTTTCTTTAACAAAACACACAAACTGACTGGTTACTTTCACTAAGCACCTGAAAAATACTCTTTTTTCTTCATTGGGGATTTATGGACAGTTTGTACGTGTAACAGAAGCTTGGTGGGGAAAAAAGACATGACATTGGGATTACTCAGCACTTTTGTCAGTTTTATTACTTCAAAATTTGTAAAGAATATACAACTGCTTGGGACAAATCAGACAACAAACATGGAATCTATGAACTACAGAATCAAATCGAATTCATAATTGATATCACAATTGATTTTAAAAATTGGAATCGAATCAAATGAACAGGTGACCTTGGGTTCCCACCTCTAGTGGACATACTGAGAGGTGTACATCTTTTTTTGAAACATTTATGGAAGGAGTCTCCAGTGTCAGAGTAGAGTAAAGTTTTTCTGAGGAATTTACATTTCAAGGTTTCTCGGTAAACATGATTTTATTTTTGTGACTGTTTCATTTCAGACTCTAAGAAAATACTCTTTGTTAATGCTAACATTCTAATGACATTAAATGCAACTATTTAAAACAAAGATTATTTATTTTATCATTGATGAAATGAAATCAAACCCAGAAATCTGTCATTGGAAAATAATAAAACGACTTCACATTGGTCAGAGTGACGCTTCATTAAACTACCCTGTTGTCTATTACTTTCCTCGATGTGGTTTAATCCTCACACACATGGTGATATGATTCCAAATAGTAATAACTGTATTAATAGTAAAGATTTCACAGATGACTGTAATTTGAACATCAATGTAAGCGTTAATTGAGTGACTTTCTCTTCGTCGTTTGCCACACGGGGCGCCGCGGTGGTACGGTGGGCGGGGCACTGCCAACTCTTCAGCGGCTCTGACGTCCAGAATGCGAGTTATTCTGAGAGACAGTCCCTGTTTTATGTAAATGTTGCTGCTTTCTGTGCCTAATTTATGACAGGAGATGCATCTGAGGTCTTGGAATGTAGGACGACATCGCTCTGCACGTGACCTAGACGCTGTTTCTTTGCACCGAGCCACACGCAGACACTCAATAAACCCTGGACAGTTTCATGGAAATATTTCTAAATATAACTCCGATATGACAACAGATGCATGTTTCCTTCCTCCTTTATCAGCTTGTATTTTTCATCTCAGTTTTTATTTCCTGATCTTCTCTCTCTGAATCTCTGTCAGTCTCTTACACACACACAAACAAACTGTCTTTCCGTCTTCTTCTTCTTCTTTGCTCTTGGCAAAAAGGCTAATTCAGGTTTTTCTAATCAATATGCTTGCAACTTATTTAACTAAAAAGAGCAGAGGCCGCCGCTGGGGAAGGCGTTTGGAGGAGAGGCTTTCTGTCATTCTGCTCCCTGGGATTAAAACATCAACTGCTTATGAAAATATGCAGGACATAAATAATATAAAGCTCCACATAACTGCTCGCATTGAGCCCTAGGTCTCTGAAGTCTTTCGAATAATATTCCAGGCCAGAGAAGAATCTCCTGGCTTACGACTCACATAATTACCTTATCTTATCTTATTTGAATTAGAGGTATAACACGGCACAGAGGACACGCCTGTCACCTTGTCCGTAACTCCAGGGATGCTCGGAATAACTTCTGTGACCTTCGGGTCAGGGGTAGCTCAGTGGTTAAGGCATTGGACTACGGTTCGGAAGATCCCAGGTTCAAACCCCACAACTACCAAGTTGCCACTGTTGGGCCCTTGAGCAAGGCCCTTAACCCTCAACTGCTCAGATGTATAATGAGATACAAATGTAAGTCGCTCTGGATAAGAGCGTCTGCCAAATGCCTAAATGTAAATGTAAATGTAAATGACTCGGTCAGCTGATTTACTTAACTTTAAACGTGCTTATATTATAAGTTATACTGTACAGTTATAAGAAAATATCAAAAAGTATCATGATGTGATCGATCCAAAATAGATGATTTGCATATTCTTATGTGCTTACGTTATTTCTTTTACGCCACTGAGGTTTGTCCAACAATTTACAAATATGAATTCATGAATGGAACATCATACGTTTCAATCCATATAAAGTTTACGTGAAATTCCCACGAAACAAGACGTCACTTAAGCAGTTATTCAACCATACATGTCCATGTCTCTGTTGTTACAATAGAAATTATAATCTTTTTGAACTAAATTATAGCTGATACCACTACTCACAGCTGCTACCCTGAAAACCAAATACCTTCTGATCAATCAGTATCAAGAATGTGTCAGTGTTAATGGTGTCTGATAAACTGCAAGATTCATTCTAACAAAATCACGTATTGATGATCCAGCAGGAAGACTTAGATTAGATGAACATTGTAATATAGTTGTAACGATGATGTTATGATGACATCCTTCATCAACAAAACACAGTTTTTGAAAGTTAGAACTTTTAACTTTTATTTATTTACAATTAATAATCAATTTGCACAACATCCGATCAAATCCATAGTCCCTTTTTAACATGGTTTAAAAATCTGATCGGTGATGGGACAGACGCAACAACATCCTTCACACAGAGTGTGTATCTCATGTCATGCATGTCTTAGTGTTGTAATGTTGCCTCTCTATTTCATTTTCTTTTAGAAATCTTACCGTAAGGTGCATCTCAGCTCCCAAATTACATCAGCAGCATGCCAGCACGTAGTGGAGTCGCGCTCACATCATCAGTTTGGTTCCGAAGTTGTTTTGCAGCCAGTGTTGTTCTGACATCATATCACTAAAGTCCTTACAACTTTAAAAATCACCAACCTACAGTAACACCAAAAATTCCTGCTGAGAAAAAAAGGAAACAATGTAAACAATTCAATAAAAATCTGTGTTTTTAATCAATGCCCTGATTCAGATCGATAGATCATCACACCCCTGAGCAGTGCTGTGGTCTCGCTCAAACACAGTTCTATTAAAGCTCCATGGGAATATAAAAGGTACAAAAGATAACAGGTACAGTGAGGATTTTTATTATGCTCTAATATAAAGTCGAAACCTATCTTTGTCCCAATTAAAAAAAAATTTCAGTTATATAGGTTATGCAATACTCTCGGAGACACCACTTTATAAGGCAAGACAAAGAGCTGACCTTGTAGACCGACACAAAGAGAGAAATAAAAAAGTGTGTTGGATGCAGACAAATACAGTAGAACGCAAGTTCCACACGACTTCTACTCAAAATCCGAGAAGAAGAAATGCTGTTGACAGAAAAGGAGTCGAGAGAAAATGCTGACCACTAGACACATTTTTTTCACATTTCATCCTCTTAGTGCTCACGTCGGCATTTTACACAGTTGTATGTATCCGTGTTCAAGACACCAAATTTTCCCTTCAAGCTTTTTTTTTCCCTTACAGGAGGAAAGAGGAGGACTAGGATGAGCATGGCGAAGTGGTCAGCAATTTCTGTTCATCTCTGTATGAAAACAAGCAAACCAATAAACACAGTATTAATAATAATAATAATAATAATAATAATAATAATAATAATAATAATGTGATTATCCAACATTACTTCATGATGATAATTTATTCTCATACAGTAGTTGTCCTTTAGGCAATGCTGTAGTTGTAATATTACTAAATAAACTGTAAAATTGTTTGTTTGGGTTTGGAGACTGTATTTACTCCAAGTGAAAGATATAACACCAATATGTCAAAAAAAAATAAAACAGAATCACTGATTTGAAAAAGGAGCACCCCTTCCTGAAATGACTAGTAAACACAATCCAGTGAAGCTAATAGCCTCTTCAATGGCACACAAAGCCATTTGACTTTCAACTATAAACAGCTGTGGTTATTTTGATAAGCTCAGCATGAAGTTCTGGGGCATTTCAGTGCGTGGTAGCACAACTGAAGCCAAGATCTCCTGGATAAAGTTGTGCACAGGGACAAAGAGATGGATAGAACAACATTTGAAAGACTTTATCACCGTCTAAAAGCACAATTGAGTCTATTATTAAGAAGTGAAAGGTATTTGGTACAACACATGGATCAGATCGTTGCTCCAAACTGGATGAAAGAGCCAGGAGGAAACTGGTCAATAAGCACTACTACTGAGAGGCCTACAGCAACTCTGAAGCAGCTGCAGAAATTTATAATAAAGAGTGTACATTGTGTGCATGTGACAACAATGTGACAGATTCTTCACAAACATGGCTTGTAAAGGAGGGTTTCAAGAAAAAAAGTCACTCCTCAAGAAAGGCAATATGCAGTCAGGGCAGAGCTTTGCCAAAACACACAGGTGGTGAGATAAGACGAAAATTGAATTGTTTGGCCACAACATTAAACAATATGTCTGTCGGAAATCCAATACAGCTCGCCATCCAAATAACACCATTCCTGCAGTACAGCATGGAGGTGGTAATTTCCTGTTATGGGGTGTTTATCTGCAGCAGGGACTGGAACACTTGTCAGGATAGAAGTGAAATGGATGGGGCAAAATGCCATTAAATTCTTGAGGAAAAGGGAACCCTTGAGGGACCCTTACTCCGGAGTACATTGTGGCCCTGTACATTTTACTTTATTGTAACCCATAGTGCATCTTTGCATTGAAAATGTATTGTAACACCGTACATTTTCACATTGTAATTATATTGTAACACAGTACATTGGAACTATTGTAACTTTATTGTAACTCATACATAGAAAAATCATTCACTATATATATATATATATATATATATATATATATATATATATATATATATATATATATTATTAAAAAAGTAATCTATATTTTGAGGGAACAAAAGGAAAATCTGACCTTTCTTAGCTTCTAAGAGTTTTGGTTTTGGAAAGTTTTTTAAACTAAGCCCTATTTCTACAATCCAGTTGCCAAAGACGTTGCTCAATTTTATCCAAACTAACTTTCTCCTCTCATCTCGATCACAATCAAGAAAGACTTTGTTACCGCTCTTGTTTGCATTCGACTTCATCATGATTAAGGTTTCTGGCATCTACGAACATGACGGAATTTTTATTACAATATGACTCACGGTGGCTGATTACATGCAGAAGAAAAGGGGGTGGAAAGAGAGTTGTCATTCTGGTATAGAAAGAAAATAACATGAGATGTCAGAGTGTGTTTGTGCTTTGTCATTTGTACTCAAAATGCTAAGAAAATAAGAAAGAAAGAAACACACACACACACACACAAACTCAGAGAAAGAGAGAGAGAGAGAGAGAGAGAGAGAGAGAGAGAGTGCGTGGGTTCAAATTGTTGAAACATTTGTTTAATGGTTCCTCTGAGGCTGGAGAAATAGTTCTTTAGGAGTTTTATTCAGATTTATAGGTATAGACACTGAATATAATTATATTTCTAGATGGTAGACTGACCTAACTAACATGTTTTAGCACAAATGTACGTACAAATAATAAATTCTATCATACGAGGCGTACAAGTACAGTAAGATATGTAATGAAACATAAATGTTTATGATGCAGCAAATAAGTACAGATGGTTTAATTTTATTTAACATAAAACAGGCATGAGTACAACTGGAAAGCTAAATGACACATTTTAGGACTGATGACCAAAAATCACGAGCACAATAAAACCATGCTAGCATATTTTATTCATTACAAGTTTAACTAGGAGAGAAAATGATAGGGTGTTCTATGAGATGCTCGCTCTATCATTTAATGATGATCTTTGCCCTGGAAAACTCATCCCAGTCTAACATCCTTTTTGTCCAATTCCATTTATGCATTGTCTTTTCTGTTTCCCTTTTTTTTTTTTTTTGAACCATAATTATTACATTAGACTGGATTTTTTAAAATAAATTGCTGGAGTTGCCTGATATCTCATTGATTCTAATGAT
Organism: Channallabes apus; assembly: GCA_030522415.1. Taxonomy (NCBI): domain Eukaryota; kingdom Metazoa; phylum Chordata; class Actinopteri; order Siluriformes; family Clariidae; genus Channallabes; species Channallabes apus. Next base: position 4,005,830 of record CM060113.1, on the reverse strand, counting down.
ACATCTGATTAACACAGTAACGACTTCATTATGTTCTCACTTCAGTGTAGCAGTATGTTTTTAATACAGGACTTGAAAATAGAGTTTGTTTTGTTCTGTTTTTTTGTTAGATTTATGGCTTTATTATTTAGGCCTTTTTTATGGCTTATAATCCAAATGTACCGCAAGCTGACTGTTTATTAGTTATTATATAAATGTTTATAGTATTTACAACAGAATCACAAACAGTAAAAAAGCCAGTGATGAGTTGTGTTTGCTGAACAAATGAGGCATGGTGCGAAAAATTTTTTCATGCACATTTCCCGTTATATGACATGGAACAAAAGAGGCGGGGCTTTTTGTGATATTCCATAAAACATGCTGTACCTTTTAATTAGCTGTGCAGTAAAACTTGAAATCCTTACAGGATGAGAAGTAGACAGTTCTCTAGAGGTTGTCTTCTTAAGTTTTTTTTTTCACCTTGTTTTGTCTCAGCGAGTTTTTCTTCAATGCTGTCGCCTGAGGTTTGTTCCTTAGGGATCTAAATATACACAGAGATTTCTGTAATGCTGCTTCACAGGAGGAATTTTTGTTTGTCAAAATGTTATGGTGACATGTAATTTGGCAACACTGGTATCAGTTTGTTTTGGAAAATTAGAATGACAAAATCAGAACATCTTTGCCTACATGACGACAGGGTAACGTTGAATGCATGCTCCGAACACAAAGTTGCAAAAATTACTTCAAACCCCAAACCTCTGACCTGAGCATGAGTCGACCCTAGGGCACAAGCCAGGGACCACGCTGGTTAGCCTAATCTGCATGTTTTTGGAAGGAAACGTCTCGGGTTACTTTGCTGTAACCCTGTTCCCTGAAAAGGCGAACCATTTTGTGTGCCGGTTGTGAAGCATGTGTGCAAACACGCCAAATTTTTTGGCTATATATAACCTCAGTCAACCTCCTCCATAACATATAAAGAGTTGCTCCGACTTACGCCACTGGCTGGTGCGGTGGACATAGGCCTGAAGAGCACATACTGGGCACAATAGGTGAAGTTTCTCCTGCTCCGAATCTACAAAAGGCGGAGGACAGAAGGATTCCAGGATGACAGGGTGCATGGTTGAGAAAGGAACTTTTGGTAGATAGTTTGGTGAGGATGCAAAATGGCCTTGACTAGCCCAGGGGCAAAGTCCAGGCAAGATGGGGAGACTGATAAGGCACGCAGGTCTCCGATCCTCTTGAGAGAGGTAATGGCCATAAGAAGAACTATCTTGAGAGTCAGAAGCTTGTCGGGCGCTGACTCTAGTGGTTCAAAAGGAGTGTCGATTAGACCTTCAAGCACGATAGATAAATCCCACGAAGGGACCGTGGCTCTAGTGGATGACCTCAACCACTGTGATTTCCCACAGTAACCCCTTCAGTCAGGACGTGGCAGGCTGAAATAGCGTTAATAAACCACGTACGTTCTGAGGGTATTAAGGCACAAGACCGAGGACAATTTCTCTTGCAGGAATTCCAGCACTGAAGCGATTTGGCAGGGGACTGGGTCCACCTGCTTTGCCATTCACCAGCTACCTTCCATTTGAAGGCATAAATTCTTCTAGTGGAGGGAGCCCTAGCACTTAGGATGGTGTCAATTACGCTGGCTGAAAGGCCAGCTTGACTTAATTGGTCCCATTCAGGGGCCAAACGTGAAGGTTCCAGAGCTCGGGCCGGGGATGAAATATTGTCCCCTGCGCCTGAGATAGACGATCCCTCCTCACTGGAATCATCCAAGGTTAGCCGTCGAGAAGAGATATTAGTTCTGAGAACCATACTCAGGCCGGCCAATGGGGCGCTATCAATAAGAGGCGCAAACCATGTTGACGGACCCTCGCCAGGACTCCCGGGAGCAGAGCTACTGGAGGGTACACATAGAGGCGTAAATTGGGCCACATATGGGCCATCGCGTCCAGAGCCAGGGGAGCTCATGAGTCAGAAAGTAGTAGAGGGGACATTGTGCAGTCTCCTGGGAGGCAAAGAGGTCCACATCTGCTGTAAAGAATCTCTCCCAGATTCGAGTGACTACTTCGGGGTGGAGTTTCCATTCCCCGTGATTCACAGCTTGTCTGGACAGTAAGTCTGCTCCCACGTTCCTGTATCCTGGAATGTGGATCGCCCTGAGGGACAGGAACTTGTCCTGAGCCCAGAGCAGAACCTGATGCGCTAGCTGGTTTAAGCGGCGCGAATGCAGGCCGCCCTAGCGATTTATGTAGGAGACTACCGATGTCCTGTCCACCCGCACTAGGACATGCTAGCCCCTCAGCTGCTGGAGGAAATGCTGTAGAGCTAAAAATAGAGCCATTATTTCGAGGCAATTGATGTGCCATGCGAAAAGGTGGCCTCTTCAGCTCCCTTGGGCTGGACGGCCATCCAAGACCGTGCCCAGCCGGTAAGGGAAGCATCTGTCGTTAGCATTTTGCGACGACAAGAGGGACCTAGAGTGGGAGAAACCGGGTGAGAAACCGGGTGAGAAACCGGGGTCTGAACCACATAGAAAGGGTACGAAGTCCTTCGCGTGTAACCCTTATTCGCCTTTGGGGATTTGTTCTCGTGTGAACTCCCCTGGCTCTTAGCCACAGCTGAAAATCTCTCATGTGCAAGAGATCCAAAGGTATCACCGTGGATGCAGCTGCCATGAGGCCTAAACAGTTTTTGTAAGTGATGTACAGTCACTCCTCGGTATAGCCTGATTTCCTTCAGAGCATTGTTTATGGATTCGACGCGAGCAGGAGACAGATGTGCCTGCATAGCGATCGAATTCTACCTGACACCCAAGTATGTTGTCATCTGTGCCAGAAAGAGAACGCTTTTCGGGCGTTGAGTCTCAAACCCAGCGAATGAAGATGAGCTAGGACGACATCCCGGTGTCGAAGTGCTAGCTGCTGAGACTGGGCTAAGATTAGCCAGTCGACTATGTAATTCAAAATGCGGATGCCCTGGAGTCTCAAGGGAGCCTGAACTGCATCCAGCATGTGCGGATGCAGTGTATGTGTATTCGTGTATGTGCGGGGTGATAGGGCTAGACCAAATCGAAGGACCCGAAATTGGTAGGCTTTTCCCCCAAAAGCGAACCTCAGGAACTTCCTGTGCTGTGGCAAAATTTCTATGTGAAAGTATGCGTCCTTTAAATCTATTGTTACAAACCAATCCTGTGGTTGGATTTGTGAGACAATAGTTTTTATGGTCAACATTTTGAAGTTGCATTTTTTGAGATAGCAGTTCAAACCGCGAAGATCCAAAACTGGACGCAGCCCCCCGTCCTTTTTGGGGACCAGGAAGTACCGACTGTAGTAGCCTGACTTCATATCTGGAGGAGGAACCTGTTCTATTGCTCCCTTCTGCAGTAGTGTCTGGAGTTCGGAACTCAGAAAATGCGCCGTTTCCGGTATCATGTAAGTGGAGACCACGTCGTTGAAATGCGGAGGGCAATATGTAAACTGGATACTGTATCCTTTCTCTACAGTCTTTAAAACCCAGGGAGATATGCCTGGCAGTAGCTTCCACGCTGCCAGCTTCTCCGAAAGGGGTACGAGTACTTCTACTGGGCTAGGGGATGTTAGTGGTTCGGTGTCCTGGAATGTGGCAGGATCCAACCGAAGGACTAACGTGCTGTTGGAGACCGGTGTTGTCCGAAACACCAAAGGCGGCGGAAACTGAACACCGATCTTCTGGGGTTGCCCGGGGGGGCATGCTACTATATGCCCCTCCCTGGGGGGGAGCACCCCGACGGTCCTGGGCTCCGCTCTCAGGAATTCTTCTTCGTTAGGAAGACACGGCAATCTATTCTCTTGGGGGCGGCCTGAGGGGGGCGCTGAGCCATACCTCTGTCCTTATGGGGGGGTGCGTGGCTCCTGACGCTCTCCTTCTGCGCCTCTCACCTGGCGAGACTCCGATCAGGTCGAGGCTGGGTGGCCGACGGCCTCGACTCCTGGGCACGGCGTGGGAGAAATTTCCCAAAAGCCTGTTCATAAAGCTTGGCCTCTCTAAATCTGGTGGCGACGGTATTAACCGCGTCGCCAATTAACCGCGTCGCCAAATAGGCCTGAAGGTGAGATAGGAGCATCAAGAAAGAATGCTCGATCTTTATCCTTAATGCCAGTTAGATTTTGCCGCAGATGCCTCTCTGCGGACACCAGGGAGGCCATAGCGGCCAATAGCACGGGCTGTCTGTTTCGTTGCACGCAGGGACAGATCAGTAGCCTGGCGTAATTCTATGAATGCTTCGTGATTCATATTGCCTCTCGTGCTCAGATCATTCAGTAGGTCAGCCTGGTACGCCTGCAAAACCGCCATGGTATGCAAGGAAGCGCCGGCTTGACCTGCTGCTTGGAACACCTTCCTTACCAGGGTAGAAGAAGTTCTGCACGGCTTGGAGGGAAGGGTCGGCTTCTTTAGTGAGGATGATGTCCCAGGAGCGAGATAGACCGCGAGCGTCTCTTCAATCTGGGGCATCATCACATAACCTCGTGCCTTTGCATCCACGATATTCGAGTAAAACGAAGTCGATGGTACAAAGATATGGAAAGAAAAGGGTTTATTCCATGAACGAGACAACTCGTTGTGGAGGTCATCAAAAAAGGGGAGAGAGCGGCGTTGTGGCGCCATCTCCTGGCCACCTGACAGAAACCTGTCGTCTAATTTAGATCACTTAGGGTGAGCTTGCTTCTGTGGCCAATCAATGTGTAGTCGTTCGACGCATGTATTATAACTTCAATTAACTCCTCATCCTCTTTCTCATCTCTAGAGGATCGTTCTGAGGTAGCTAATTCCATTTCCACAGAAGCGGGAGAATGAATCTCTTCCGAACACGCACGAGAGGCACCGAAGTGTGCTCGTGAAGTGGAGGGAGAGTTTCCGTGATCTGGGGAGAGAGCGAGAGTAAGGAGGGACTCCGTCTCTCGTGCCTCGGCCAGATCAACCTGAGATCCCCAAGAGTGCAGCGCAGCTCGTGGTTCCCTAAAGAACGCGAGGCGTGCGCGTAACACTTTCATCGGGAGATTATCACATTGCTCACACTCTCCTTTAAGTCCAAGGAGAGCGTGGCTCTCACCCAAACATTCAAAACAGAGGATGTGCGTATCGCCTTCGGAAAGAAAGCTATCGCACGGGCATCTAACTCTGAACTCGGCCATTCTATCTGGTGAGTTTAAGGGTTATTTTTCTCTCTGTTTTTAATTATGCTTGCTGCACACACGAATTCACAATGTCGGTGAAGACAAAATGATCTGAGGTGTGTTGCCGGCTCACTAGTATTTATAACATGCAGCTGCGTCTAATCAGATGACGTCACCTGACCAAGGTTATATATAGCCAAAAAATTTGGCGTGTTTGCACACATGCTTCACAACCGGCACACAAAATGGTTCCCATAGCGTTCTCACGCAGCATCGAGAGAAAGCCTTTGAAAGGGAACTAGAGTACATGGAGGAAACCCACCAAGCACAGGGAGAAAATGCAAACTCCATTCAGACAGAAGTGGGAATCAAACCTGGTCGGAAATCCAACCCAGACCCTGGAGCTATAAGACAACAGTAATAATCACTAAGCCACTGTGCCACCATATGTAATATTTCTGAAAGAAAATGAAACAGAAAGGTAACATTACAACACTAAGAGACACACTCTTGGGAAGCTGTTGTGTTCGTCCCAATCTCCGATTGGAATTCTAGACCCTGTTAAAATTTAAGAGAGTATGGATGTGCTCAGAAGTCGTGCGAATAGATGATAATCTGTATCAATGCTCCAAATAAAGGTTACGGTTTCATTGTTTTTTTATGTTTTCTTTGCAACATTGTGTTTGGATAAAATACTCAAGTATGGGTAGAAGTTCTACATTTACTTATGTGCTTGAGTAAAATTACAGGGCTTGTATGAGCTCACAGTGGCATTTTTCATAGTGAAAATAATACCTCTCTCTCTCTTTTCGTCTCTCTTTCTGTCTCTCACTGCTTCCCAATCGTGATTGTGTTGTTTTTTTCAGAGTCCGCAACTAACTCTGCTTCTCATTTCAAACACTTGTTGCATTATAAGGTGTGTCTCGGAGGAAAAGCAAGTCACGTGATTACACACAGTAGTCAGTAGGTGGCTTTGAATATTACGTGGTTAGGTTAGGCAACATCATTCAAAAATGTACTTGAGTAGAAGTAAAGTACAGATGTTTGCTTTACTTTTGAGTGGAGAGTTTGAGTAGTGGAAAAATATTCACTGATAAAACTACAGAATTAAAGGACAGATACATGAAATAGTAATTTCCACTACAGTAACAAAGTGTGTGTACTCAGTTACCTCACACCTCTGTATTGAAGGTCATCACAATGTTGTTACAACCAACTTACAACATTATGTTAGGGTTCCTGCTGGATTCCTATCGATGTCTATATATTAGTAAAAGTGCTTGGGGAGGTTGACAGCAGTTTTGAGATATTTTATTTTGTAATGTTTCTTGTATTTATTATATTTATGTGTAATTGGATTTGTTTTAGTCTTGCTGAATGTGGTCTTGAAAAACAATGTAATCATTGAGGCACTGGACAAAATAAGGCAAATATTTGAAGTAAAGACTGAAAGGTATTTGAAGGTTTCCAATCTCAAGCATGACTTGAATTCATTTGTACCCTTATCCTGACATGGGTAAAGAAGTAAATACAATTTTGAAACTGTATAATAAAAGTGTTATGCTGAAACCAAACAGATGGGAAAATTGGGAGGTTTTCTCACTGCTGTAGATCTCTATTTTGGTAGAGAGCTAAAGTATCCACTATCATCCCAGTAGAGCCATCAAAGACCACTTCTAACTATGGATTGTTCTGAAATGAACTGAAACCACCATCAGGCCAAGGTACTAAGTGTCATTGGCGAAATTACAAAAAATAGCATTTTCACAAAGCTAAATCCGGTGCCAATCAATCCTGAGCATTGTGTAAGCACCAGAATTCACAGAGGTTCACAATTCATGAACCTTCTCCTCCGTATCTTGCCACATTAATATTGAAAAAAAGAACAAATGTTTCACAACAGGCCCGTCACTCTCGATCTGAAAGCCATCTCAGAATAAACTGAAATAGTGTCGGATTCTTTTACATATAAAACTGTGATAAAATGAATGTTCTCTTTACCTCATGACGCCTTTGAAACACAGCGCTGGCTTTTTTTTCACGCGCCCCACGTACAAAACCAAGCACTTTATTTTCATCATTGCTTTGTGCTAGCATGCCTTAATGCACACGGCGTGAACCCTTCCTTGACTGGCATGCCGGTGTTAGGGAGCAGCAGCTTAGCGAGTTCAGAAAGGCCAACTATTAAGTGTGACAGGCTAAACTCTTCAAAGCGCCAATGTCTCGTTAGAGCTCACGGCAGGAGTCGGAAATAAATAAATAAGCCTTTTTATAGGGGAGTAGGGTGGGGGTGCATGGGAAAAAAAATCAACATTCTGACATTCGGTTTGTCTAACAACGTGCCGACTGCCTGGGATTTTAAAAGATTAAAACGTCTTTCTCTTTCACTTTTCTTTCTTTTTCCCCCTCCTTACTTTTTTCTTTGTTCCCATCTCATTAGAACATGTCTTTCGTGAGTTATCATTGTCAAGCGTATTTGAAACCTTTGTGTTTCATGCTGGTTCATAGTAATTTGCATTTCTTTCAGAGAGACGTCTTGTTCTGGATGTCAGTACAAAGACATTCTTCTACTTCCTCTTCTTCTTCCGCTTTTGTACCTAATTTGAGACTTACGCGTCTCGCTCACGCTGGAGTGTGATTATTGGATATGGCACCGGATTAGCCATTACACTGCTACAAGCACCTTGAGTTCAGAAAGACTCCAACTCGTAACCGAGGTATTGTATCACGTTTCTTTATGACAGCTTTGAATTATGGCAAAACGTCCACAGGAAAAAGTCACTGCTTCAAAGAATACATGATGATAACACCACATATCTTCGACTTAGCACACTGTCCTGCCGTGCTTTCATGCTTAGCCTGTTTTCCGAGCCTAAATCGGAGCTGAATCGAGACGTACGGTTTATTCATTGTAGGATTTTGTTCAGTATCACATAGGACATAATTAAATGAACCACATAAGAGGAAAAGGAAGGTCTGTACACACTTGTAAAGCTCAATTGTTCATTAGCGAGAAGAACAGAGGTTGAAAAGTTAAATTAACCTTCACTGTAAAAAATAAATAGTAAATTTTACAGTAAAAAAACGGCAGCTGTGGTTGCCAGAATTCTACCGTAAAAAATACGGTAGCACCGTTATTGCACTGTGAAAAAAAAAAAAAAAACTTAAATTTCATAGTAAAAAAATGCAGCTGTGGTTGCCAGAAGTTTACCGTAAATTTTTTTACAGATTTTAATTGTTTTTCTTTTACGGTTTATAACTGTCTAATTAACATGTTTATGTTGTTAGAAAAACCTATTTATTCCCGTCACATTCCAGGGTTTACATTGTAACAAATACAGATCATAACCATGTTTTTTACAGCTCAGAACTGTCTAATTTAAAGATTTATGTTGTAATAATAACAGTTTATTTCCATATTTTTTTTACAGATCAGTACTCACACAACTTTATCCTGTATATAGTGGGGGGGGGGGGTGACTAGTACCTTGAGGAAACCCACCAAGCACATGGAGAACATACAAACTCCATGCACACAGTGACGGGAATCGAACCCGGACCCTGGTGGTGGAAGGCGACAGTGCTAACCGCTACACTACCGTGCTGGCTACACAATTGCTGTCGTTGTTGTTGGACTGTTTGTTTTATTATGAATAACCACAGTGACTTCATTCAGCAATTCTGTGAAAGCATCATTTTATCACACTAGCTGGAGCTAAAAGAGATAGAAGTTACATTGCTAAGCATTCGGATTTTACTGTTAAGAAACTATTAAGAGGACTTTTATACTAACTGATGAATGCAAACCAAAATCAAATCATCAAAACCCATCAAAAGTTATTCAAGACTCGGACATCAGCACGGCCCCATGTATTTTTTAACAAAGACAGCAAAACAATATTTAAATTCTCAAAATCAAATATACAAATGTCAGGATGGACATTTTTTTGGGCAGACACTCTAAGTATGGCGGTGGCGTCGGGCAAAGTGGCGCGTGCTAGCGGCTGTCCTCGCCACAGTCATCAAAGGGTGGAATACCATTCACTAATTTTAAGTCCTTGGTTAATGTAAATTAGACGGCTATAAACCGTAGAAAAAACTATTAATATCCGTAAAATATACAGTATAATGAGTGCAGTCCCGTACAAACAATAACGTTGCTACCGTATTTTTTAGGTAAATTTCTGCCGACCACAGCTGCCAATTTTTAACCGTAAAATTTACGGTTTATTTATGAACCGTAGAAAAAAATATTAAAATCCGTTAAATATACAGTATAATGAGTGCAGTCCCGTACAACCAATAACGTTGCTACCATATTTTTTATGGTAAATTTCTGGCAACCACAGCTGCCAGTTTTTTACCATAAAATTTTAAAGTTTATTTTTTACAGAGCAGATATTTTTCTGATTTTTAAACTCTATCAACAAAGGTTTAGTAAATTATAAACTGATGCGCCATTATATTAGTAACAAATAAAACCTTCTCTGAGAGTTTCCTTTTTATAAATACAGTATATTTAAAATTTTACTGCAATAACCCATATTTTCATATGTTTTTAACTGTTAAATTTAAGTTCTTACTCTGTAAAACTAATTACAGTTTTTCACTGTAAATTCTACGGTTATCCCAAGTTTTGTGAAATACGGTTTTATTCTGTAGCATTTATACGATATTTTACTGTTAGAATTACGAAAAATTTTTACAGTGTTGTTTAGAAATAATAGATATCATCAATAAATTATTAGATACCTCCTCAACCAAGTTAGATAACCAAAAGTTAGTTACAGTGTATGGTTGGGGGGGGATGTTTACATGGGTATCTCTGAGCTCATGTAAGCGGAATGGGTGGATAGCGCTATCCTCTGAGTGTGTTACACCGGTCCCAATGTTGCTTAAGCAGGGGTTTGGTGCTAGTTAGCTTTAAAAGCTATGTATACAGTATATATTAAGAGGGCAAGATCAAGGCAAAAAAACATGGCTGGGGAGAACAGATCATGCACAGGATATAAGTAAAGAACCCACTTTGCAAGAAAATGCAAGTAGGGAGAACTCGGGTGAGTGTGCCCCCTCGACGACTATGGTAGAAATGTCCTCTGTCTGCTACAACATACAGTACTTTAGCTACTATACCTGGACAATAACTGCCATAAGGGGTAGTTCGGTGTTGAACTACTCATCGTAAGGTCCCAGGTTCAAACCCCACCATTGACTAAGCCTTTATGTAACTCTAAACTGCTCAGATTTACAAGATTAAAAAACGTAAGTCACTCTGGATAAGGGTGTCAGCTGAACGCCATCAATCTAAACAAAACACAAACTACTACTAGTGTGAACACAAGGTTACTTGAGCAGCTCAAATAAATAAATTGAAAGCAAAGTCCTTCATCCTGGGAACATACTGTAAACTTTTTATTGTTTCTCATACTTTATGACTACCTTGTTGGTGCTGAAAGATCAGCACCACTTCAGCACCAACAGCATCGTGGACCAGTTGAAAGGGCACGATGCAGAGACAAGCTGCAGAGATAGCACACTACGGGCATATAATGATCACAGTATCACCTCACCCTCCTGGAGAAGATTTAAAAGGAAGTTACACTCACAACAAAGCTTGCAATGCAGACACTTATGCCTTTGTTTGGCTTCTGTGTAGACGCTACCTGCCATGACTTTCTCCCTCGGGTTGACAGAATATGCATTTAATGCAGCCGATGCAGACAAGGCAAACACTGCTTCAGGCCTTTCCTCTCTTCACCCGTCAACACCACACCTTTGAAAACACTACCCTTACCCCTGCAGCCACTCTTTCCCTCTCCACATTTCTGTGAACTTCAGAAATAATACAAAAACACCATTGTTGCACGGTGAACTCTTTTTGGCTCAGTCTGTTCCCTTCAGAGTCTACAGCATGCCATCTTTGATTCACTTCCAAACATGCAGTTGAGTTGATTCAGAGTCTCGGGTTCACTTGGAAGCTCCGATAGATCACCTCGCTCAGACGCTCTCAGACCCGAGCGTGATTACCGCATTCTCACCTACCGAAAGAATGGCACCTCGTGAGAGAACACAACAGCATAAGAAAATGAATGAAAAACTGCATTGTGAAAGCAGCCTTAAGGCATACTTGCACACACATTCATACATTTGAATCACACGCAGTGTTTAAACACCGGATCGGTTCTCAGCACTCAGCACTCAGCAACAGCGGGAGCTCAGTAGGTGATGGATGTTTCCCAATACTCTAATTAATGCCTCCTTGATCCTGCGCCCTTCAGCCCGTGACCTGGAAATTGATCGAAGCCCACTGTTTTTAGGAACTAATTAATTGTTTTAAATGCTTTCAGGAGAACCTCTAAACAAGAAGAGAGGAATATTAATTACATTAAAAACAACTGTGGACAATTAAAAACCCAGTATAAGTAGGGAATAGCATAAGGATGACAGAATTAACAAAACATGCTTTTATTCTTTTGTAGTTACATTTTTAAATATTTTTTATTAGTTTGCATTTTTTCCTGGATTTTCTCCCTAATTTAGTCATGACCAATTCCTCCCCGTCACTAGGGGGCTCCCACATTAAGGGAGGACCGAAGACTATTAATTCCTCTGAACCACATGACGCCAGCTGACCGCATGTTTTCGAACTGCTCAGTAACCCACCGTTGGGGGAAGGTGGGTATATGGCGTAACACACTCGGAGGACAGCGCTATCCGCTCCTTCCATTTGTGTGAGCTCACAGAGGCCCCTGATTGGCTGTAGAGCCGTGATTAATGTGGGAGCACTAAATACCTTTGATCCCTCCCCTCTGAGAAAGCTCGGTCAATCAGCTCTCTCTAGACCTCTGGCTGCAGGAAGTTACAGCATCACCCGGGAATCGAACTAGTGATCTCCGGATGAGAGTGCAAGTGCTTTACCACTGCACCACTCGGAGGCCTTGTACTTACATTTTCTGTTTTTTCTTTATCGCAAATCTAGTTTCCGTTCTCACATACATTATGTCAGCTGTAAACATTTGTTCTATCTATCTATCTCACAACAAATGAATAGCTGACTAGACTCTTTTATTTTATATATGTTATTTTTAATCTTTTAGATTTGATTAAGATGTTTTACACTATATGACTAAATAATCAATAATTAACCTCTGTCCACTCAAGACAGCTTTAACTACCAAGGAAGGAAAAACAATATTATACGTAGAGTACAATTTGTCATTTCTGTTATGAAAAATTAAAATGCATGGGATATTTATTTATTTATTTATTTATCCCTGAACAAGAAGAGATGATCCATAAGATCCCATCAGTGTGGCTCCGGAGTGTGTGGATTTTATTAATAAAACTCATCCCTAGAACCTCAGACACCCCCAATCACCACAAAGCATCTCTTCTAACTCTAACAGGTGCTTTATGTGAAAAACGTACGCGCTGTAATTTTAACTTATATTCCTCACACTAACCTTCACATTTATTAATATAGATACATGCAAATAATTATAGATTTTCAATCTTAGGTTTTCATTAACCTTTTCTGGGAAATATATGCATGATCAATTTGCATAATTTATTACCGATTTTTTATATATATTTTTTTATTTCATGCCATTTTTCCATCGTGCTAGTATATATATATACTAGTAAAACTTTTAGCATTCTCTAGAGATAAATAATTTATTGCAAAAAGTACAGCACAAGGGCGACCGCAACTCTCTAACTCTTACAAAGAATCAACCATGGGGACAGGGGTAACACTGAAGTTGTTTGAGTTTTTCGATCGACATTGGAGGCAACTAGAACATGGACACTTGACAAAATTGTCTAATCTGGAAAAGTGATGAGGAAGAAAATCCATTATTGACAGACATAAAAAAAAAATAAAGGAAGTACACAGGTCTGGCAAAAAAAATAAATTACACAAATCAGGAAATGAAAAATAGCATGATGTATATTATATTAAAATTATATTAATATTATTATCATATTATTATCATATATATCAAAAGACTACATAGTTACACCATTTTAGCTTCCTCGATGTGCTACAAATATTTTCCTTTATTGGACATTTTTCTACCTTTTTACCTTCCTCTGCTTCATTTATTTCAATATCCTTATACTTGAAAAATAATTTAACCTCTGTTTTTTGTGGTCACACAAAGATATGTTAGCATTCACATCACATCTTAGATAATCACAGAAAGATGTGCAGATTGATTGGATCTTCATACCTACACTTAACTCTGTCCGTCTGCGATTGTATGACCTGCGATGGATCGAACGTGTAATTATCATGTGGCTTCACTCCTTAAATTAGCATACTGTACATGTGGCGTTCTAGGAAGACCTGTCACATGATGGTGTAAAAGGTAGTTAAAATAGGGGTTTCTTACTTATAATGTCTCCACTAATGTGTCGTGGTCGTAAAGATGATGATGTGCAAGGAGGCAGATTAACGAATTAGGGCAGTAAAAACAATTTGATTTACGTCAGTTTGCATGAAGATGTGTGAATGTGATTTTGTTACATTGTGAATGTTAGTTTTAGTTAAGTAGTTGGATAGCTACTGTACGTGTGTTCATGAAACTAAAAAAATAAAACAGATTTATTAAAGCCAATTTGTTTCTTTGGTCATTATCAACACAGAGACCCATTGACTGCCATTAAAATGAAATGAAACAGAAGACACAGTTGTGTTTGAAGGAACGATCCATGTGTGTAAAGGACAGGCGTGATGGGAGCGTCTACACAACGGCATGACTATTGACCGAGCGAGTACAGAGCGCAATAGTGGCATTTAGTGAACTTAGACTCGAATCAGACCTGAAGAAAATGGCAGCAGACCAGGGCGGACTGCATGAAGGTTAATCCGATTAAAGTGTGTGCACAAGTGTGTGTGTGTGTGTGTGTGTGTGTGTGTGTGTGTGTGTACGTGCACGATGGCGAGAGAGGACTTGTTTGTATCTATAGTGTGAGCCCGATGTTAGTAAAGGTCTCTCCGCACTGCGGAAGGTCGTTAATGCCAGGAGTGTGTGAGGAAGGATTAAAGGACTACTGATGATTAAGAATCCGGTGAGATGTCAGGAAGTTAATTACCTCTCTTTAGTCTGCAACACAAGTTTCTCTCCCTAAAAAAATTAAAATAAAAATCACATTTATTTTTAATGAATTGATCCCCTAAGGTGTGTGTAAGTGTGTAAGTGTGGGTGTGGTCACTGATGTGCCATTCAGGGATTTAGTGATGGAGGCATGACGTCTTAGAGAAAAGGGTCGTGAATTTGCCGAAAAGAGGCGTGGCCTCGATGCTTGTTGGCCACATGAACAGGGGTGTGGCCTCTATGCCTTTCAGTCCCAGAAAAGAGACATGGCCTTGATGCCTGTTAGTCGCAGTAAAGGAGGTGTGGCCCCCATGAATGTCAGTCCCAGAAAAGAGGTGTGGCCTTGGTGTCTGTTAGTCGCATTGAAAGAGGTGTGGCCTCTATACCTTTCGGTCACAGAAAAGAGGCGTGGCCTCGATGCTTGTTGGCCACATGAAAAGGTGTGTGGCCTGGGTGTGCTTCAGTTGCAACTAACGATCTATGGAACTTCAGCACACATGGCTTTAGTGGCTTGTGAGTCCTACAGGAGAAGGTGTGGCATCTGTCAATCATAATAAAGCAGATGTGGCTTCCGTCTGGTAATGTTGAATAAAGACAGAAATAAATGACAAATGAAAGAAAGATTTATATAGCAACTGACATTATAGTTAAATATAGATCAACATTTAGAGTTATCACAGTTGAGAGTGTGGCCTTTTCCTCGAGTAAGGCGTGCCACCTCTAACAGAGACATGGCCTAATTTCCGCACTGTTAGTGAGAGGAAGATTCGGGACTTCGGTTATGAGTTATTTCTCCTGTCAGTTTTTGATCGTAATCTGAAGCCTGTAATGAATGTGCGATGTCTATGCAAAAGTTTATATCTAGATGCACTGCGATGTCCGTGGCATCAGTAGATTGTCATCAATTCACCGTACGCCTGATTCACCGCACGGCTACGCTCTGCCATGCAGCTACGTAGCTGATAGGCTTTTTTGTAAGGAAAAAAAAAAAAAAACATTCATCGTTTCATTGTTCTGCTTCGACGGCCCTCAGACGCGCCGCATGAAAAGGAACAGCGTTGGGCTAAAAAGCAAACTCATTATCCTCCGATGGTGACGGTGGCGTTTGAAAGCGGCGTCGGATTCTAACGTGGAGCAAGTCAATTTCTGCCTATGAAAGGAGTTGTGAGAAGATAATACAAGGCCAATTTGCACTCAATCGAAACGTGTGTTTCCTTTTGAATTTGCCCCAGATTCATCCAGTCTCGCTGAAGTGCCTGAGCTGAATAACGAGCGCCGGAGAATTACAGGCCTTTCTTTATTTCGCGATACGAAACGCCTTCATCTGAGCTTTAAACTTCTACATGCAGCAGGTCCCCAGGGCTTCCATGGTGTGAGACGTAATAATAAAACCAAATAGCGGCTTCATTTTTATTGTTATTCCACGCTTCTTTGCTCTGTTTAAATATCTCATGGTAATTTAAATCTCTTAGGAGGAATGAGCTGAAAGAAAGAGAAGAAGCCTGGTAATGAATGTTTATGCGTTTTTGGGACCCAGGGGGAGCCGTTCAGACAGGTGTTTGAGGCCCAGCTGTGTGTGTGTGTCTGCATCTGTGTGTGTGTGAAAGAGAGAGATTGCCTAATTAGAGCATGCAAGATATGATTTAGATTTCCTCATATTTGCCCCAGATTTCTAAATTCGCCCCGCTTGTTTTCTAAAACTTCCAAACACATAATGGCATACCGGCTGGAGCGTTGATTTCCCATCAATCAGCGAACAAAAATGGGAGTAAGACTCGATATGTGACTGGAAATAGAGAGGACTCAATCATCCAATCATCTAATCATGTGGCAGCGGCACATTGCCCAGATACAGCTCGGAAGAATTGGGAAAGACGTGAAAAATGGAAAAGTGGTGGATATATATATATATATATATATATATATATATATATATTTTACGATCTTATGGGATTTCCACATTCGAATTTGCTTTACACGGACACGCAAGCTGTATAACGACCCCTGTGGTTTTATGATAAAACGTTTGCGGTGAAATGTTTCCCCTTTCTGAGCAACTAAGCTTGAAATTTAGCTATTAGTTCATTATTGTTTAAGAGCGACAACTCCGGTAGGCGTAGAAGGTTATTAGAGGGTTGTTTTGTTCTTCTCAACAGACCAGCAAATAGCAAGAAGACATTTTTGAGAAGACCCAGGTTGAGGAGATCATGGCCATGTTGACTCTTTAAGATTTCTAGCTATGTGTCTCTGGGTATCCACCCTCATCCTTCCTCTTCCTCTTCCTCATCAAAAATAAAAAAAATGTCTCCAGGATCATCACTTAAGGCAGGTTTAAAGATCTGAACAGGTGGGAAACTAATAATAATAATACTAATAATAATAGCACTGAATATATTTTAGCATGAAACTGAGAATGTGTGATTCAGAGAAGCTGAACATTTTGAGATGATTCTCCATGATCAGACGGCAAGGAGTTACTCAGATCATCATTGTTTACAAACATGGTGAGCCAAAAAGCATCTCAGACGAACTGTTTATTGGAACGTTCCCCAACACCACCGAGTTGCCACTAGTGGGCCCTTCAGCAAGGCCCTTAAATGAACAAGCAGAGGAACCTGATGCAGATGATCA